>DWJZ01000687.1:0-29082 GCA_018249125.1 Asbolis capucinus
ATTCTCTATTTCAACCACTTCAAGCCATTTTTCTGAAAAAAATTTGCTTACATTTTTCTTCAAGTTCTGTTCTACCTCTATACTAAGTTTCACCAAATCGGTTCAGTAGTTTGGGCGTGAAAATGTAACAGACAGAATTACCTTCACATAACGTTGGAAAGTATTGTTTCAAAATTACCCGTCCTACTCCAGGAAACGGTTGCGAGTAAGAACATACGTGTTGAACTGATTCAGAACTGATCTGTTTATTCAAATGTGAACAACTAGTGTTGCTCCGTGTGTGGAACGTAATGGTTACATTTGCATAACAATTATGTTGTCAAGTGTAACGTTTATACTTCTGGACGAGTGATTTGCAATAGAATTAGCTACACGATCATTGTTACACGCGACGGTATAAAAGTAATTAATTTACTGAGTCGACTTTAACATTACGAATATGGTGTTTGTAAACAAACATGTAGCGTAGCCCGGCGGCTTGTTTCGATCGTAGGCGATTGGAGTTTTTTTGATACAAACGACTGCAGAAATTCTGGTGGTGGTATATTGTTGCGAGAGGTGGTCGTCACTGTGTGCCAGTGCTGCCACCAGTCACTCAACCAGGTGAGCTACCTGTAAAGATTGCTGATTTTTATTTTTCAGTTTTTTTTATTTTTATGATACTCACTATATAGTTCATAAACTTAAATTGATACGGCTTACTAACTAAGAGTTCCTATTATTTCGCTTCTCGGTCCTCGCCGGTCTCGGTTTTCGGCGATCGGAGTTAAGCAACAGCGGGGGCGGTTGGTAGGCAGATGGATGACCGCCAGCGGCAAAAATTCATGAGCGCTCCCGTGGTGGAGTATGCTCTATACCTCAGTATGGTCATTAGAGGGACTTCAGTGGGTTGAGGCTAGACTATGCCGTCGTCAATTCAATGTTACCACTCCACGCTTGATTCGGATCTCGTGGCCATGCAGCAATAACAGCCGTCTAGCAATCAGTTGAGTCAACACGCCGGCACACGCGACCTAATTGACAGTGGAGACCTGGGCATTCGACACCAACGCACTTCATAGATTGATATTTTGATGACCTCATACATAAATTCGTGTCACATAGTCCGAATTCACCCGATACGTATTTTTCACATTATTACTACCAAGTTGTATATTTTTTAAACTTTTCTTAGTTTGTTGGTAAGTGAACGAAGAACTATAAGTGTATATTCATGCGGACAGTATTTTATGTTAAATGCCATCGTAAGTTGCTCATATTCCCGGAAACTTTTAATGAATTGTAGGTTTATGAAGCCAGAAGGAATTTGGTTCGCCAAAAATTAAGACATTTCATTATCTAATACCAAATAATTCAGTCCAAGTGTGCAAATTAGGGAGGCGGATATCTTCAGAATATTACGTGATTAGTATGAATAGATTCAAAATTGTGTCATATTAGAACTCACAATTATTGGTCAATAGACAGCGCGCGTAATGATATATACCATCTAATTATACTAGCCGATAGCCATAGGGGATGAAAACCGATATAATTGCGGGCAAAAGCTAGTTAAATATCTCAGGGCAGCTCACACACGGCCAACTGACCCCAAACTATGCAAAAGCTAGTAAATATATAACATGAGATAACAATTTGGTGACGTAGTTGGTATCAGCAGTTCAGCACCGACACTCGGTGCTGAAATTCCAGACCGAATTTGCACTTGAATCTGGATTTCTTTCGATACAAATTTGTATGGAAAAAAATGTAGATCGAATTTGCAACAAGTATTGAGATAATACCCACATCGTAGTGAGTGTAACTTTTAAACACAAAACTCCAGGTACACAGGTTGAACCCGACGACACTGCCGTAACATTCATTATAAAGAGCTATGAGTTAACGAAGTCATAATTTTAATTAAGGGAAAATCTTGCGGCCCCAACTTTTAACTACAACCTCGTCCAGTTTAGTAAGTTAGTTAACGCCGTAAAGTGGAACGGTCTCAGCAAAATATTACCAACTCATGGTCTTCCTAAACTTTATTATTTTCTCTAGAAATTAATTTTGTGGTGCACTAAGGAAACAGTTATTTTGCAAGAAAAAAACTGAGGTGAGGAAATCTTATTCACTGCAAATCGTTTTTTAAATGAAGGTGGTAATATACTGCATAAAATATCTAAATTTCACATACTTACCATACTAAAAATAATATTTAAATGAGGATTGCTCCCGTCCTATATTCAACGATCTCCATGTTCTACCAACACCCTGTATGTACACTTGTGAATCAGCATTATTTCTTCATATTCGCCACTTCTGACAAGGGTAGAAATCATAATGCGCAGTACACTTATTAGGAACTATCAATAACAAATTAATGTTATATTCTTGAAGTACTATTAAATTTAATCCACAGTTTTATAGTTATTATTAAACCACATCTTAAGGCCGTTCCTCAGCGGTCGGCGCAACGTGCTAAAATGTACAGGAAGGTGTAATAGGAAAATGGCTTGATGGAGGTAAATGGGCTACGTGACCCATGCTACCTGGCCTAGACGGGACGACATTCCTGCACAAACCGAGCGCGAGAAGATTGGAATGTATTTTATATCCAGAGTGAACCCGAACTGTTGTGTTGCTGACTGAACCTGCGATATGAAGGTTAGATTAAAAAAATAAAATTAGCGAATATAAGTAATTAATATAAATAATATAATAATTAAGTTTAACATTACTTTTTCTCGAGATTCAAAGTCATATTATTTATTTCATAGTGAGAGTCCTAACGAAAGATATATAAATACAAATATTTATTTGTCGCTAATTCTATTTCTTAAATTTTATTTTAGAATATAGACATAATCTTTAATGAGCCTTGTTTTTTGGGGGTAGGAAACTGGTAAAGCTATCTGCCGATAGGTATTGCCGTCATCACTGAAGGGTAATATGGCCGCCGAGGGTCCGCTGGCCAGCTCGGCGTCATAATAAATTAGTCTCCAACCTGGCTTTCATTATACACTGCAATCACTATAGTCCGTTTGTCTTATCAGTACAATACTTGTACACAAACCAATGGATGACAGTGTCACACAGTTTTGTTATAAAATTATCACATTACATGTGTAACACAGTAATTTCTTCAAAAACTTATAAATTCTGGTACGATAAATTTTTAAATGTTACGTGAATTTCGTAAAAATAGTGAAGCGACAGACACACAATATAAAAAAATCTGTATAATCGATTTGTATAAATCTTTAATTAGACATTCAACAATGGTATAACACCGTCATCTTTTTCCACATCTCCCCAGGGTTAACTGGTGGACTAGGCCATTAGGCATTAAGTTTTACCCTTTGTTTCTTCTAATAAGAGGTGAAATAAACATGAATAAGTGAATATGCGCTACAAATTTAAAAATTCAAACGAAATCCTATCAAATATTTATGCCGATAGTTTTTCGTGCGTATCAAACGGAATAACAATTTGAAATGATGTAACCCCTTCTCCAGACCTTCGGGTCGGACGTTATCTACGCGTGACCTTTCCTAACTGTATTATTGTCATGAGCCGACACTGAGAAGTTACTCTGAGCCACATGAATATGTTAGCGACCCTAATGCAAAAGACCCGTGCAATCACATCACGCCATTTGCCCTTGTGAACCCGTTTTAAGAATATTATACCTAACGCGGGTAAAACCTTGTTACCCTAGAAATCTTTAGACCGCAGTGTACGAGATGTTAACATTTACTTATTTACTGGCTGGTGCACGTCTATAAAATATTTTGGTTGGCGTTTAGTGGAGTTCCTAGAGTGATCTACCTGTGTAGATTGAAGGTAACTTCAGCTGACCTACACTAAGCACGCGTTTTTTTTTTCCTATAGTATAATCCACCACGCTAGGCCAGCGCAAACGGTCAGGAAACGTCTAAGTATCAGAAGCTTTTATTCTCTCTAAAAGCCTCCAACGTGGACCCTCGGCTTGTGTAGATCGTAAGGTATAAGCTGAGTATAAATAACAGCAGATTCACTCGAAAACAGAAAGGTGGCAATTCGTGATTTCATGGGTTTCTTCTGTGCTTTTAATGACACGGAAAGCCACTGGTCTCTGGTTTGTCCGATGGCTGTAGTTTAAAACATGTTGGATGCGAAGGTTTCCAACCGCATTAAAACTTCTGTCACTTGATCAGACCACCAACTTCTGCACGGATCCGCATTTCTGCAGCATGGTAACGTATGCCCTAGGACTCTTCAGTTAAGAAAATTCATGGGCTAAAACCAATAGTAATCAATCAATAGAAACTTAAACATGCATGCAAGAAGTTTGTTCGTGTTATGAAAAGATGTTAATCATTTTCTGCTTTTCTAAATTACCTTAACATGAACAGAAAATTAATTATTAATTATGGAACAAATTAAAAATACCTGTAAAACACGGCCAACATCATTAATCTAAAATAATAAATTCATGGATCTAATTTGTTACTGTCGCTGTTCTTGCGTTTCTAGTGCCGCTGCCATAGAACAACTTATCTTAGAAGTGCCACTTGAAACTATTTAGTACCTATATTTTTAAACTAATATCATCGGGGATACTAAACATTTTGAACGCAAAGTCACGATATAATCACGGTATAAGAAGTATAAAACAAACTGAAATGAAAACTATTTGCTTCGTTTTAGGAGCCAATAGCTCACATAACGAAATAGATCACTAAACAGATCGTGAGCAACCGTTTAAAGTTAAAGTATTTAGTATAGACTTATTTACAAAGTGACGTAATTTAATCAATAACAACTTAAAATCTATTCGAATAATACAAGTAGGTAATTTTTGATAGTCAACTACGTAACCAATTCGACAATAGATAGTCGGTGAATGGTCTTAAAAGAAGCTGCGAGATGAGATTTTTTTCCACAAGCGGCTACAGATAGCACGCTCATTTTTTATCTATAAAATAATCAGGTATTTTTTTATTATAATACCAATGCTTTTGACATGAGTCAATAATATTGCATGACAAAGTATCGTTTGAGTTTGTTATAATCAGTGAACATATGTACATATCATACATACATTACAATAACCAGTTTGTCTGGTGAACTTGACCGCCAAGCTGGAGGTCGCGGGTCCGATCCCCACCCAGAATACAGTTTTCTTTGATAAGCAGGAATATTTGTTCTGTGTTAGTATGATAAAAATATCTATATAAGTGTTTATTTGTAACGAAAATAATTCGTTACATACAATATAAACCCTATCGTATATATGTATTTCGTACTCGCGGGGCGAGACATGCGGGGACACGGGGACGGTTACAAGCCGGCGCCCGCGCATTCTAACGGCCGTTTTGCGAGTCGTGGCTAATCAGTGCTGGAGGTTAGTCCACGCCGCCCTTGTGCGCAATGCTTTGTTCGCGAATAACAAATATTCGGATTTTTTTCTTATATTATATGACGGTTAATTGTGTATAGCTGTGTTGCCGCTTTAGGGAGCACCATTCAACTTAAAGCGCCTGACGGTCTCGTCAAGCGCCGACCACACCTGCCGCTTGGCACTGCTTCCTCGCTGCGCGCTCTAGTGCCGAGGAGACAAGTTCGAGGACCGCTGCGCCACTCAACTCCCGGCTACATCTCCGTACTCTGCCGCTCGCAATCTTCCGGCCGGATTCACAATAAGAGTATTCCGCTTCGGAGTGAAAACAGAAACGTCGCCACCCACGACCCCTATACTTCATATTGTATGTGCCGGGATGAGCTGGTTGGTTTAACATTATTTTTCTAATTAAAAAAAATGCTTATTTATTAGCTAATTGTTTTATTTAGCTAATTGTTTTAGTTACCAGTTAACTCATCCCGTCTAGGGAGCGCGGGACATATTTATAAATATAAATGTATTTTTTTTATCGTTTATCCGATCAATATAGTAGAAGTTTACTTGGGAAGGCCCGAGTTCAAATCTTACTGCACCACTATTAATTTAAAGTTATTTATCACAATAACTTGCTTCCGTAATAGGAGACATTATGTCTGAGCAAAGTCCACCTTCTGCATTTAACTGCGAGGCCAGCATTGAAACAACCAAACTTAGTAAGAAACATTCCTAGTCATTAAAGTATCGTTTCTGCAACAATCGCTATTCAATGATCTGTACAAATAAATAAATTTCCTAGCAGTGTTATCATTAAGGCCGCCAGATAATGAATTAGATTCCAGAACTCGCCTCCAGGTGTTCGCACGGACCAGACATCTGTGCAATATTACAGGCTCCTTCAGTTGAGGTGCTTTTGCAAACGAATTAGATACACGCAACCAATATACCTATTGTTGGTCGTAAAAACATTATGTTATTGTTGGTTTGAAAAGTGAACTTATTCTTATCCTTCTTTGTGGACTGAAGGAATGTAATTATACCTTTTGTGGCTTCGACCAACTGATGGCAAACAACTGAACACGGGTCTTACCTCAAGCATAGAGCATACTCCACCACGCTGCTCCAATGTGGATTGGTGAAGGAAAAATTTATACGCTTACTTGTCCTAAAATGTAGTCACTGCGACTGAAGCAAAATTACCAATTTCAGAGAGTTTTTTTTCTAAAATGCCTTACATCAAATTTTATCGATATATTCAATGGGGTTTTCTAAAATCTAATAACAAATATACCTACTTATGTTTTTATATATATACAACAACAGTTCTATAGTTCCATAAGAAAACAAGTTTCCATTAGAAATACCTAATAAGTGTATTGGGAACGGAATTTTGTGAGCCTTAGTAATTACGCTCTCCCAATATAAGGTTCGTGTAACCTTAGTACACTACTTACTTTCATAATGTTTGAAGGAAATAATCGAAATTCTTACTTACATTTGTTTTGAGTTAAGAACGGCTGTTGGTTTTGTGGTGGGAGGTGATGGATACAGAATTACTTTATATGGTTTGAGCCATACAACCAGACAGTTACTCAGCAGGCGTTATGCGGTGGCAATGCATTATTTTTGTATTCTTTTGTTCTGTCAATCTCTGAACACTTGACTCTGCAGCGCCTTACAGGTGCTGTCGACCCGCATGTGAGAGATGCAGTCGTCTCATACCCAAGTCCAACAGCAATGATCAACCACGACTCGCAATTCAATTAGCATTTATATTTTTTTATAATTACTGCAGCATTAAATGTAATTACCTATTAGGTATGTTTTAATTAAGAATGAAACAGGGATCCTCTTCAGAGTTAGTGTAGCTGAAATCTAATATGTATATAAGACATAGTCAGGACTATCTTTTATAGTTTCTTCACCTCATTTTTAAATTTCCATAATTTAATATTTACAAGTAATTTACCATTCATTTTGATGAAATAATGTAAATCAAGTTCACCAACATGGAAATTTTGTAACTTTACTGTAATATTGATTTATCAGATAATAATCAAATAATCCGTCGGTCGATTTGTCCTTCTTCTGCTTCAATAGACTGGCTCCATAAGATTTCAGTGATAAGACACGCTTGCCCCGTTTTATTTGCATCTTATATCACTTAACACTGATTAAATTTGAATGATTTATGGAAAATAATTTTAATCCAAATTGTAATAGCTGCAAGTACGATTTAACTTCCCCAAAAAACCACTAGCTTCACCCCAATAATACTCTACCACTGATCACAGTACTCTCTTCATGAATGAGAAGGCCTTAATAGACATCAGCATACTTACTTACATACTTCAGCAATCAGCTCCAATGCAAATTGAGTGGTCCCAAGTTTCACAAAGTATTAAGACGCCCAAAGCTCAAGGCCTCGTTAACGTTCAGCAAGGTTTGACAATTACTATCCAGCGATAATAAACGGAACCACTGCCTTTACGTGCCCTTTGCAGCACGGCAACGATTAAGATTTTTTTGCGTAAATAGGCTAACCACTTTCCGCGTACCTCCGCTATTGCTTAGCTCGGCCGATAACTTCGACACAAGCTGCCAACAGTCACTGTATCTTAATAGAAGATCTCTATATACTTATATTATTATAATGTACAGATAGATAATAATATTGTATTCCTTGAGATAAAATCGGGATCGTCGAGGATCCAATAAAACGTTTACAAGCGACAGTCGTGATAATGCGAAAGTTGTGTAACATAGAACTAGGGCGAGAAGATTGAGACAAAATGGCTATAATTTTTTAGACCCAGTTATTTTAAGAAACGTAGGTAGTATTTTTTCTCTAACTGCATAAGTTTCAATCTTTTGAATTTTAGATCGCACTAGCCGTGAGCACTGGTACTAATTTAATAAAACCTGATTGCCTTGCTGTTCGGACGTGGATCTCTTGAACAGGATGAGCCACCTTCTAATACTGTACGTACCTCTAATTTGCGATGTCAAGAGCATAGGCTCCCAAAATAAATTACCACTAGCGTCGATGATTGTCAGGGAACCTGCACACCCGAATGTTCTTTATAAAGCGTGGTGGACTAGTGCCTAAGTATATCCACATTATGAACGAACACCCGAGCCCAACAGTAGCACAGTCACGGGTTGCCATAGTAGGAAATAAATAGCGCTTGAATACTGATACCTGATACCAAAAGTCTATTAACTCTTGACTTAAAGAAACGGGACTTAAAGAAATTATCGAACGAGAATACCGAAGCAGGAAATTTACTTCCTTACTCCTTATTCGGTGCAGATGACGAGGCGAAACGTGTTGAAATAGCCACGATGAACGGAAGGATTTTTTACTTAAAGGACAAGCTTATTTAAGAGTTAATAAGATTAAAACTGAATCGTGCTATCGTAGGCTACATGCTGCATAAATATATTACGTACTTATAGTCATTTTGTAATTTACGAAACATTTTAGGTTCAGTACTTTCTAAAAGTAGATATATCAAATCGTTCCCCTTTCCATCCAGGAATAAAATAAGATGGTGAAGTCGAAAATTATATAAACTAACATGGCAAAGAAATTGGAAGGACTGCCCAATATCCTTCTAGGCCAAATGACTCTCGAGGGACGCAGCCCACATAAATGTATTTATTACGTCGCTTCCAAGAAAAATTACTTGGATGTTCCGAGACCGTTTGAGACATGAAAGCGTTTGTAGGAAAGTAAGATTCAAAATTAAATTGATATCATGATGTCTGTTTGTATTGCTTTTGGGTTTTGTTGGTACACAAGCAGAAAGGAACGGTTGAACGGCATTTCATAGTATAGCCACAATGCCTTATGCTGAATTGACTAGGATTTCCTAAATGAATCTCTCAATTTAGCTTTTTGGTGCTAGGAGTCGCGTGAAGAGGGTGTTTATTATTTTTATTTTAAGTTCTTTCTGAGTTTACTATGTTTTCGTGAAGACTGTATCTATTTTCCCTTTTACTTGTTCGTCAAATGGCTCAGCAGTTCTCACTGGAGTTTTGTTAGCTAGTTCTTCACAGGTCACGATATGATTTTGATGTTTCGTTTACGGATAGGCGCTGATGATCACTTACCATATGACTCGTCTGCACCATTTCCACCAAAATCATATGAATCGACAGCACCTTTAATCTGAAAACACTACAATCGATCACGGCCTACCCCCACACATCACGTACACCCAGTTACAAAACTAAATTTTGTTAACTTAGTAATAATTTCGCACTCGGTACGCGTATGACCATTATTCAAAACTTACATGGGTGACATCTGCTTGTCATGACGAATTAGTAACAAATGAGTGAATAGTTAATGGTCGTAGAGAGCCGGTTTGGACCTTGAATTCGACCCCAAATTTCTTGGGGGCCTGACGGATTTCTTGGCAACTAATGTACATTTAGTAACTGAAGGGCTCATAGTCCGGCGGTTTGCACCGCACTCAAAGCCGCCGAGCTCGTTTGTAACCTTAAGATAGTAATCGTTAAGGTATGTCAGAAGCCTTCAGGTGGTACCGAAACTTCCGAAACTTGAGTCAGTTCTAGCCCCTAACTACTTCACCAAATTACTTTCGAAAAGCGACGTGGAGTATACACTACACGTGTTTGAATAATGTGTCAGGCAAGTACTTTCCGTCGGTGGGAGGTTTGGCTCTCGAGGTGGTGACGCCTAAAAAATCCATTCTAATTATCTCTCTTCACAAAAATGGTTATATATACTTTACACGCACCAAAATCAAATTTTTGTTCAAAGAGTAGATAATGAAATTCTAGTTAATAGAATATCTGTAAAGGATTACATGCTTTAATTAAAAGAAGATACAAGAGGCCCTTTGTGAGGAAACATTATTACTGGTACTACTTAGAGTACGGGAAGATATTATCTAAAGATGAAAGATGGCCATAAATTTGTTAATACGGGAGTAAGATAACTTTTTACTAACCGATCTCTAAAATGGAGGAGGTTCTCATTTCGAACGTTCCTTTACGTTTGTTACCTCATAACTTTTTATTAGTTTTACGGTTTTTGATGATTTTAAAGCTTTTGTTATGTGCTCCCATTTATATTTTGAGCGGTATGTGACGAGTACTTTTTGTGTAATCCACAGTAACGCGTCATACTTAGCTTCGATTACGTACATGATGTTCTTATTTTACTACTTCTTGACGTAATTTGAAGTAGGTTTTTTGTCATCTTTACTAATATTATTAAATTCTTATTATTACACTAAAACAAAAATCTGTTAATGAATATGTGCCTAACTACCAAATTCCATAGTAGTTATACCTTATTCGCTTTCCTTTCCAATCCCTTAGAATATAATTTCGCAATAAAACATTTGTTCATTCTCAGGCTCCAGTTTATCCCTGTACCAAATTTAATTAAAATCGGCTTAGTAGCAGAAGATTAAAAGACGGAGAGACAGAGCCTTCGAATTTATAATATCAATAGATTTTTCGTTGACCTGGAATCTTCAAATATCAGATCTGCTTGTTAATGCGAAGGTACAAAAGTATTTTCATTATTCAGTTCTTGATTAAAACTGAGTGGCGCATTTTAATCGGCTGTAGACAGACAAAAGTAATTTAACATTTATAAAATTAGTATGGATAAAATCAATGTTACTCCATACCTTCCGTAGTCCAGGTGTTTTGGACAACGACAATCTTTCCCGTCATTTTAACCCATCACGACCCACTATTGAGCGCGGATCTCTTTCCTGAATAGGAAGGTTAAGGCCATAGTCCACCACACTGGCTAAATACGGATTGGCAGACTTCACACACTTTTGAGTTTTGCAAACTCCGCAGCATGCAGGTTCCTCACGATGTTTTCCTTCGCCGATATAGCGAATGACATTTAAATGCTTAAAACGCACATAACTCTGAAAAGTCAGAAGTGCGCGCCCTGGGATTCGAATCCGGATCCCCCGAGTAGGAAGTCGAATTCTTGACCACTAGGCTATCAATCTATCCAGTATGTACTAATATTTACTCCTTCATGCAAAAACTACTGAACCGATCTGGATAAAAATTGACACAGAGACAGAATAAAGTCTTGAATGACACACTACTTTTTATCAACGTATCTACCAAACGAGCGGAGCCGCGTGCGGAAGCTAGTTTTTATAAAAAAAAGATAAATATTTCCAATATGAAAAGCGTAATTACCTAAATAAGGAAACGTTTTACAGACTAAAATCGCGCTTCTATCGGAATCACCAAACTGACAACGTTTGACGAGGGTCCCGGCGAAGGTCACGGCCGCCGCGCCCACGGCCTGCGCTCCCAGTTACAAATTTATGAAGATGTCACTGTTTTTTACGACAATGACGTAGTAGGACGGATAACGATATTATAATAAAGTAGCTTCTCGTCTCGTGGAGAAATGGGGCTATTTCTCGTTGGAAGCAGTCTCTAATTTTAGTACCAAACTTCAACATTAATGGATAATCCACAGCACGGATTTCTCATTACTAAGGAGGTCCAGAACAGGCCTCCGACAAGACTTGGTTAATATTCGGTGATAACCAATAGAGTTGATGGAATTACAAGCCTTACTTGCCTTAGGATCACACGAGGATATTTGGAATTCGGCAGCCGGTTCCGATCAAGAGCGCTATTTTTAATAAATGTGTATTTATTCTATTTTGGAAAAGATGCGCTGAGGGATTTCCTTCGCCGTTTCTTCTCCTCTTTATTATGGCACTTTTCCAAATGGGTGGTAGATTTCAAAAAAATTACATTCCTAAATGTATTGAAAATACCTACATGAATAAATTATTTGAGTCAGAGTCAACACTAGAACAGACATAGAGAGGTTTCAAAGTAAGGTATTTGTAACGGGAGTCCTGGGTTCTAATTCTGCGGCATACCTTTAATTTTCAAAAGTTGTGCATGTATCAGAAATGTATTATTACTTGTTTCGTTCAAGAGAAATCTCGTAAGGGAACCTACACCGTTCCGCGCTCTCGAAGTCTACCAATCCGTACTTGGTCAGGGTCGTGGATGGTCTGTACTCCTCATACTGTGGGTTGCGACCCGAACCCAGCAAGTAAATAGTTATGAGTCGCAATGATAACGACTATACAATACAATGTTTTGCATAAGCGTTAAACAAATAAAAATTAAGCATTTAGTTGGATCTTGTATGTCATAACAGATACGAATACAAACTACAATATTGAATGGTACGTTATTAAGGTAAACACTAACCTTGTTTATAACCAATATACAAAAAGAAATCGCCTTTCGTATTATTCCTCAATTTATCGTACCTATATTGAAAATCCGATCACTTAAATCCGATCCTTTGTTGATCGATGCGTAAATAACATTGAACTTGAGCAACCCTCGTCATCTTGTGCTCGAAGCGTCAGCAAGAACAGCTGGTTCACTGTAGAAAAACATTACTTCACATACACATATTTCATTTGATATTAGTTTAAAACAACTTATATACGTATGTAGAAACTAGATTTTTTTACACAATAAGTAAATAATAAAAACACATTAAGATTCCCTGTGCCGTAGGTTGTATGGACAACAAAACAAACAACCTTGACCCGCGAACAAACATTCATCTATCACTAAATACGGACCTATCCGAGAATCTGGAACCCGTCGATTACCAGGCAGGTAAAAGGCCGTGAACTGAAATAATAAGTATACGTCCAAGTAATTCAACACAATAAATATTTCAAATACACATTGCGTCATTGTGGAATGTCTTTATGGGTTGCCTGTTTGAAACGAACTAACAAAACATCATCCCACATTTCAAATGAGCTGGTATGTGTCCAGACACATTTTTGATCAAAGCAATAAAAAGGATAGTTGAAATTTAAAAATAAAACAAAAAATTCAGCATTGTTATATACGTTTACTATATTAATAATAATATCGTAGAATACAGACAATATTTTGTAAATTACACTTGGTGGATATATAAAGGATACATCTACAGTGGCTAAATTATTATATTTCATTGCGATTAAAATATTTACCTATAAAAATAACTACAGAAGTTTTATCTATGTTCCCAAATCCATAAGTGTATTTCTATAGTTTTCTACACAATTACTTCATACATTTTTAATTGTAGATTTTATCATTTTATCTCTTTACATAATTATTATATTGAAAATTTCTATACAAGAATTCAATTCTATACGCATTGCTGTGTTTTATACATTATAATCTATAATTATACAAATTTAAAAATAATTAAAGCACCGTATAAATAAAAATCCCTGATCGTATTGGTACAATATTTTGTATAATGCATATAGGATTGTCAGAATATTTATACATAAAATGTATAATATAAAAGCTTTGTTTTATGAAAATTGGTCTATTTTAGGACGAACTCCAAAAGGACGATGTTGCGTGTGCAGTAATTATGTTAAATTAAATATTTATACAGTTTTTGTGCAAGCCTTCAAGATTAATGAATTTATTCAATATTATAAGTGGTCTATATGATCCATATGAATTCAAGTAATTTAAATTACTAATTAATTTCAATAAAATAAATTATACTAGTTTTGAAACGCTATTAGAATCTAGTCGCACGTATAAAGTCGCTGGAGTATCATATCTGTACATAAAAATTATAAAATCATAGGTAAGTATTTACGTAATTTTAAGATTAACCTTACACTCTTGGCTCAGCTCGGAAGCATTTTTTTATAGGTTTAGTTTCGTTTTGAATTCGACCATTATACGATAACTTATGTCGTAAGACCAATGTTTTAAACACAGTTATATATGTACATGCTTGTTTCTATTTAACTTCAAATTTAATCAAAGGAATTTCTTCGTCTTTTAAAGAAGAAATGGACTTTATCAATGTTGATTACAAGTGGTTCTGCTATTGGTATAATTCTGCTCTGCTAGTTAAACCCTTATATATGCTTATAAGCTTTATTTTCCATAACGTTGTTATGTCTTATTGAAGTTATGTATTATAGATTATCTAATCTTGAGTGTATTGCACAACATTGGCCATTTCATATCATCACGAAACCGAAAAAATTAAATCGAATACTATTGAAGATATCTCCCCCCGAATTAGGCGATATATCTAGACCAATCCCCACATTAGCGCGTGTTAATCCCTCCAATCCTTTTTACTTGTTACAAACATTTCCCAGTAAGCCGGTAATGGATGTTAAATCTACAAACAAAGTTGAATCTTTTAACGTTATTACTCATGAACTCGTAATGCACGACTTGTTTTTACGACCTGCAACTTTGTCACATAGTTCAGTCATTAAGCTCATTAGACAAAGTTGTGTTACTATTCTGAACAGCTTGTACTTGTGTCCGCACTGACATTGGCATAAGTTATGTTTCTTAAGTATTTTTGCATTCAATAAGATTGTGCTCGACCACAAATCTGGGTGATGGTAAACGGCGATGTGTTCCAGATGGCAGAGCGTACTAATTTAACAAAATCCTATTCACTGTCGACTTAAAGATATACATATTGCAATCGAACGGGAATTATTCCAGTCTTTCGTGGAACGCTTGATGATAGAGAACGCAAAGAAAACGTTTTTGTGCAGATGTGTTTTTGTGCTAAAGTTTTTTAATATTCAAAGAAGAAATTTAATATTATTTTAATTAGATTTTTTTTATTTTTTATAATTTTTGATTATTGCAACATGTGCTGACGTGTTTCTTTCGCCGTTTCTTTCTCGAGTTTCTATATTGCGGATAAATTAAATTACCGAAACGGGGATAGTTTCAATAAATGTTGACGTTCATAAGTGCATTACAAATACCTACTTGAATCATTGAATTGTTTATTTCAAATTAGTTATGACTTAAATTATACTTTATAATGATACGTTCAATAAACTTTAAAATATTTATTATAATTTAGTTATACATATAGTACGGCTTAAGTAGGCTAAATTTAAGTAGCTATAAAATTTTTCTATTTTATATAAACTATACTATTCGATTTCTTCAAATTATATACCGTATTTAATTACTATGTTCATACAAGTAAGGATTTAACCTTCTTATTTCCCTGACTTTGAATTAAACTTTACTGATAAAGATTTCTATTTGCAAGCAATAAAACAAGGTTGAGGTTATGTTAATATGACGTAATCGAAGCAATTGTTCGTTTTGCCTGTATGTTCGTGATTCCTTTTACGTATCCCTTCTAGCATACGTTAAGTGAAATCATATTTTAAAGAGCCTGCTTCGATATGCATTAATTGTTGTACTTTTATGCTTTGATAGATGAATTTTGACGCAATGAGATAGACTTTCACAACTATTAAATATTGTTCCCCTTTAGCATAGATTCTTTCCAATTTTTCTTTTATGTTCATAGAGACACGCGGCCGCGTGACTCAGCCACAGTTCAAAGAACGGTCGTTATCTACTCTAATTACTTATATCTATAATACATTATTCATTATTCTACAAGTGCTGCTTCTCAAATGTATTAATTATCAATAATTACACAGATAATGGGTAAAAGGTAGATCCAGCGTTCTGTTTTCATACATATCGTTTTAAAAAATTCTATAATTACCTGTGTAAATATCAATAATATCGATCATAATCAAATTTACAAACAATACTTTTTACAAAAATATTCGTCCCACACTCTACACGTCGCCTATTAAAGCATGTTCCACGCATATACCGTGTACTGATCTTGAGTCGTGAGAAAAACGTATTAGCGAACACAGGGACGCAGAAAAGGGCGCTGTATAGAATAACGAAAAATAAAACCGATAATCCATTGATATGTTAAATTTTTAGTCCTTAATGTCAGATTTCCAAAGAAAGCAGTTTGACCGTTTTATGTTAGTATAAGTTCAGGTTTGTGGCGCGCAACGCTTGTCCCCCGGCCGCCATCTTGGAATAATGTTTTTGCGCCATACTTTGTAAACTAGCAACCGTGCAGTAAAAAGACATTATTTAAAGCAAATTAAATTACGTACAACTTTATTCCTATTATATATTATACTGGGATAGATAACTGAAGTTTTTCTTATAGATTTTATTTCGGGATATTTTTTTGGACATTAAAGCAGTAATAATTATAGAGGGATTTTTAACAATAATTTTTCACTACAATTTATGTAATTTTCTTGATTTTTGTCTGAGGTTTACAACGCTCCGAGGTTGCTCGATCTTCAATAGGTACTCATAAGAATATACATATATTAGTGTGGTACGACGCACCGTCACTCACTTTATTTCAAAATTTTCCTCAAATCTCAAAATCAGTCCACTAATAGTAACATCTCGACAACACAATTATTAAAATAAAACAATTAATAACGAACAGCTTAAGGTAATTTTATACCTACACTACTTTATTATAATGATATAGTATTTATAGATATGTTTTTAATAATTTTCTCTTGATATTATAATTTGGTCGTATAGGTTTCATTTAATTTTATGTTGGTTGTTATTAATAATAATATTCATTTTAAACAATTTATATTCCCCTATTCTATTATATATGACATCGAACTAAACCTACTCTTTGGGGTATCTCAATGGGGTAATCTTGAATCTTAACGTTAAATCCTTTACGAATTATTACACATTATTTTTTACAAGCAGGTCACTAAAACATATCATATTTAGTCGTTGATCGAGTTTGTGAAGTTTGTATAACGATTATAATAAGTATGACGGGACAACTCTAACTATTCGGTTCATTTGCATTCCTAGGATTCTAGACAAGTACATACATACATACAGTCACTTTACTAGACAACTAGTAACTGCCCTCGCTTCGCTTGGCTTTTCTGATATTAGCAATCATGACCGCACAAACAAACCGAAAAACAAAAAAATATATCGGATCTAGTACGTTAATAGTTGATCCACAATAATACTTTTCTCAAATATCGTTTATATAAAGAAATCTTCACGTTACAATTTCACTTTATAGTACTTTTATTAATAGCGAAATATGTTTCAATTCATTTATTTGTCATGTCCACTTGACTTCATCCTCATTTTGATTTTTCTACGATATTTTAGGTGTGCCTAGACAATACTGATCAATAACTAAATCCGGTTAGTGGTCGTCCTTCTTATTATAAAATTCCTTTACCTTATACTACCATCAATAAATAATGAAATACGAACTACGCAGTATATTTTTAGTAGGAGCACATCCACTCTACTCGTGTGTAGACAATATTATACTACATATACTTACACATACATATATCTAATTACAAAAAATACATTCAAGATACATACACGTTAGTTACAACTACCATATTCGTTGTGTTACTATAATCTAGCATGACACTACCTAATTAAAATTCGTAGCAAAAAAATACTACAATAAAATCTAATACTTGACAATAATTAAATGTTGATAGTAGATTAATATATTTACATTTATTTACAACATTTTTGAATATGTTATGTTAGATATGTACATTGTATGTCTGTATGACTATATGTAGGTCATCAATAATACTCGTTTATTTGAGAGTAACATTATTAACTTATTAAATAATTTCAATAGGACTTAAACCAAAACTTAGTGAAAATCTTCCAATCTTCCAATAAATATGTGGCTAATATAAAACTGCTTTATGATATTTTTGAGCATTTCTTAAATAAACTTGATTATAAAGAATATAATTAACAATTGTGACGAACACCGCCAATTTATGTGTAATAAATAATTAGCTTATTATTACAATAAGCACATAATATTCATATAATTTATTTATACTCATAATATTCATTATTCTGATTCATGTGCGTAAATGAATTATGATTGTAAACGTTCAAGACGCAGTTATTTAATTTACCATATTATATTGTTCAATAATACTAATGATAATACGAAATGACATCTAAATTCTACAGTTATTTACTGGCGTAAGACGTACGCATGACTAAATCTACTAGTAATTTAAAAATACTAAAGACACCTGAAGCACGTATCAGTTCCAAAAGCACAAACAGTGTAACAACGCCACACGAAAATACTATCCGTTAATAAACACGACATTTCATTATATTAAACCTTCACACATTAAAAGTAATATATTTTATCAGCCGCTTCGAAATGAACGTGCTTCCTACCGTGCGGCGGCAGCACGACTAACAACCATCAGGCTGCGCTCTTTCCGTTCCTACCCTCAATTTTAACACAATCTTTACTCACGGGACTCTTTTCACTTTTTTCACTAGTGTCGTCACTTTTCGGTTCGTTGATTTGGGGGATCTGTTTGTTTTTTGGGGGATCGGTAGCGTCTCTATCAGCTTGTGTGAGCACCTCCTGCACGTGGACTGTGAGTTCCGGGCGGACCACGTGCGTGAAGGGGAGCAGAGCTCCGGCGACGTCCATCGTGTTGTTGATGTTCCGGTGCCAGAGTTCTAGCACGACACTCCGCCGTTGCTACTTGTACCGCGGCGGGCCTAGCCATCCACACCCGAATACCTAATTGACATACCGAATAAAGTTAAGAGTGGATCAGGAGAGAATAATTGAAATAACTATAAACGACAAAAATACGGGGTGTTTCGTTTCTTTAGCTAGAAACGTCGTCGATACATTTGATGTTACCACTACCTACACTACGATGACGCGTCAGCTCCTTTAGAAAAACTCTCATGATATTGATGAGAAGTGATTATTACTTATAAAAATATATCCCGTGGAATTGGTTTAGTTGGTAATGAGACATCACTGAAAAAAATATATATGTGTAAAAGCCTGCTGATATCTAATTCTGAAATATTTACAAACCTGGCAGATGACGAGCGTCAGCAACAACAGCATCAGCAACGCGATGACTCCCCACACGACACCGAGCTGAGTTAACGCGAACATATACAGTGTCCTGTGGCACCACTGATTCGGCTCGAACAACGTGGGAGCATAGTCTGGCCACATGATGCCCAGGGTCCAGTAGTTACCGAAGCCAAACCTGTTGTAGACAGAAAAAATCATTTCAATGTGTCTATTCTTCTAGAATTTACGTAGAAAGTAAGGAATGGAAGAAAAAGCAGAGCTTCTCTTATAGTACTATTTTCAATTGTAAATTTTGAAGCTGCAAATAAGCACTTTAACAGTTCTTCATATAAATATATTATCTGGAAAACCAAGAGGACAGTCCAAAATATATATTGTATTTTGAACTGAACTTTGAATCTGATTTAAATATTATTATTACATTACAGGATTATTAAAATGAATTTGTATCATATCCTAATATTCGTATATCCATACATATGTATAATAAATTACAAGGGATAATTGAGCTAAGGTCATCTTAATTGAGTTATCCTTGAATAGGATTAAATTCCTGCTGAATTTCAGCGAAGACAAATGCAAATTCAGAAATCCGGATGCCATGACTTTGAACAGTATTTTTCTATAGAAAATAGCAACCATATTACTGTTTATTTTGATTAAGTGTTTTGATATTTAATATTTTAATAGTTTCATTTTCTGATTATACTCTTTTAGACACAACATTTAATAGCTTTGGAACTACGGTTTAAATATAAGCATTGATCAAATCCCATGTCAGAACAGTACCTATTACATTTGGGTGTACCGTAAAATCTTTTCCGCATTTTGTATTGACACAGTTAACAATGTAACGTTACTCGAAACGTCAGCTGAATACAAAGCGGGTCTTCAATAAAACTCCTCCGGGACGAGTCCCAATTAGCAGACGGGACTGACAATATCATTGACAACCCATAGCCCCTATTTATATAGTTAATTAGGTACAAAATTTGGATAGGAACTAGGATTTTCGACAATAACATTCCTAACTTTATTTAAGGTCGGCGCAATATGCTTTTCTCTGCCGTTTTTCCGTTAGCTCAACACAGACTTCCTTATAATTCATAAACAAATAGACATACGCGTATGTACATAAATCTGTATTACTTTATTGACCCCAGTATGCCTCCCACTCGAGAATATTTTGCGGCTTTAATCACCCACCATCATGCAACCCGCTAACTCGTTTTCTCGCTTAAACATAAAACAAGTTTCATTAAAAATATTTTAAAAAACAATCTTTAATTACCGAGCCGTGATACGAAGAAACATACCACATTTTTAGGTTCAAGATCTTTATTTCTCACAAGAATTTAACAATTCACTTTCAGAGAAACAAATGTTACGATCAATAAAATTAAATTAAACACCACTAGGCATAGGTACTTTTCGTAACCGTATTGTTAACCGTTGAGGAGTTCCCTTGTCTGAAGCCAATCCTGAGCATAGCAGCAGATCAAAATTATCATAAAAAAGCATTGTCGTCGGAACTGTAGCAGCATGAAAAGTTTCAGCTCCGCAGTGTTAGAGAAAGTAGGTCTAATTAAGCTTGCAAGATTTAACGAGTAACAAACAAATATACAAACATGTGACAAATTAAATATAAAAGCTTGTAAAAACACGTCTAATGAACAAGGCTTCCATGCTACATACCTACATTTGAAGGTCATACCGTAATTCGTTCAACTGAAAGCCGAAATTCCCACGTGCGTGGCAGTCAAAGAGTTTTAATAATGTTACCGAAATCAAATTTTGTTATATTCCCCTGTGATTCAAATTTTGATTTCATGTCGTTACTACCGACTGTTTCGCTCGCAAATATTTTGTGACCCATAATGCTTGCACATTAAATTCGAAGTGCCTCTATTCCGTTACGTCCAGAATTAAAGACATATTTTATGTCCGTCATATTCCAGTCGTATCGAGAGTAATGTTGTGATTGTAACTGGAATATACATATATATTTAATGATTTTCATTACACAAAAAATACTATTACGAGTGGATTCGTCTGTGATCATATATTTAAAACACATATAATGAAGTATTTCTTTTCAATCTTTTCGGCCGGCCATAGCTGGGATTGAGTATGTTATGACAAAGTATTTTTAATCCGCGAATCCTGATCGTATCATATAGATATCATAGTTTGAAAATAACTCCGCATCAAAGCGCCAATTGCGTTTACGACTAGTCTTGGTCGACTAGCTAGCTGTTCCTCTTTTTCCTCAATTTAAGGGGTGTAGTTCTTCATAAAATGGTACTAAGATTACCACGACAGTCATAAATGTCGGCATATTAACTACTGATGCAAAGCCGAAGGTGGTTCCTGGTACACTATAATGAAAGTGTTTCACATAGGAATATCGCCGTGTTTACCACAACCTATATCTGGCGGCGGCTTTTCACGGAATTTTGCTGTCGAAGTACCAATACAAAACGATAGTTTGACGTGCAAATAGCTCCCACTAATAAGCTGTCGGGAGAGTGCTATTTTGATGTTGATAATAACATACTTGTGTCAGTGTGAACGAGGGTTGCCAACCGTACTATATTGTACAGTATTGTACTATTTTACGGGACCAAGATTGATCAAGAATTATATAGTACCCAAAAATACTATACTTCAGTACAACATATCGCCTTTCGTTTTTTTGCGCCTTTCGTTCGACTGCCGTAATGTGCGTATGCGTAAAACAAAAAGAAATTTTATGTACTTATAAACAAATTTAACAATTTTTTTTTCTCCATAAAATATTTTTAAAGCATACTTTTACGGTCTTTTAAAAAGATACATTAAAAAAAAAAGTTGGTAACCCTAGTATGAACTGATGTGTGTGTATCTTTACCTACCTTGTAAGTATGTATATGTACATGTTCAAACAGCCTAACGATTCCGATATCACGAATTGATATTTGTGATATCGGATATTTCAATTTAGTATGTATGATTACCGGGTACAATATGAACCGTAATTAACAAGATACTAAATACGAGATGATAATAAAATAAAGGCCTTTTTTAACATTTTAAAAAGATGATTACAAAGCAAAACATATATACATATATGTAAATTAAAAATTATTATAAAAATATTTTTATGATTGAATTTTACATTTATAAGAGTTGAATATGTTAGGAAGAAGTTATAAGAGTTCGTTTCTTAATTAAAGGAGTTATTAGTATAAAAAAAATATTTTTACGGATTTTTTTAATGCCAGTGGCCGATCAAAGGTTCCGTTTTGGTTTCGCCTATAAATGCTGTTTCAGTCGGTCAAAATAAGTTTCATACATATATCGCTCCCCATTTAATAGTACTTACCAGCTCATCAAAAACACAGTTAGAGTGTAAGCCAAGATCCGCTCAGGCACGCTGGCTGGGGAGTTGGAGCTCCTACTGGCGAGCTGCGCCCACAGCAGCCAGCATATCCCAACTCCTCCTGACGCTCCTCCCACTACCATGTACACCGGGATGCGAGGCTCCGCGGGGCAGTCCCTGATATACTGTACTCCTGGACGAAAGCCAATTTTAATTATTTTATTGTGAAGTAACGTTCGACTTGAATCATATTTGCAAATATTAGACTACACTTTTGTGGCTCTATAATTACTATAAGTTGTCCTAAACCGAACCGAAATAGCCTAAGAGCCGAATTATTGTTAAAATAAAATAAGTAATAATATATATGTACATATCTTTGGACAAATCACGAACGACCATCTTAGCTCAAACTAAGCGTTAGCTTCTACTATGGTGATCAGACAACTGATAAACATACATATGTATATATATGTATATAAGATGTACTATTGAGAACTTTCAAATTAAACTACAAATTGCTTTTCTGAAAATATAAAGTTTTGTTTTATTTAACTCGCTCTTACACTACTACAATAATTACTGTTCAACTATAACAATTACACCTTTATCTTACCTCAAAATATAAAAAAACGACATTTGAACTTTACTAATATCTATTCCTCAACTAACTATATCCTTTCGTACATCTCTGTACAAGTTTTTATAACAATATTTTGTATGTTATATTTGACAAAATATAGTCCGCGTCGTCCGCCACTCCATGACGTGCCCGTCACGTGACAATGAAGCGGCTATCCGCTCTACGCACCACAGATAATAACAATAACATACACGCGCGGAGACGGCTAATTTGAATTGATGAAATGTCACTTGTCATTTCATTACATATGTATGTATATATTTTAAAATACTTATATAGGTATTTACACCAAGACACACAGAACAATAATTCCTGCTCTACACAGAAAAGTTTGACCTGGGTGGGAGTCGAACCCACGACCTTCGTGTAGCAGTCAGGTTCACTAATCCCTAGACCATCAGGCCTGTCAAGAATCCACTCCAGAGATTTCGCCGTAGGGCTGAAGGCTTTGCTAATGGACTTGAAATGTGCTCTTAGGAAGCAATCTACTAACACCGGCCATAAGCACGGCGAGCCTCCAATAAAGATAATAACAAAATTACAGTAAGAGCTTAGTGAATTGATTATAATAATTATTCACTAGCTAAATTATTCTCACGGGTATGTATCATTAGGGTTCCTTAGTGAAATAAGATTAAAGTTTTTATTGCCCGTACAGCTGTCCGTGGTGGCGCTCAGGAAGCTACCACTTGGCATACCACTGTATTAACATGGAGTAGCAAAACAAATATTAGAAAAAAGAACTGCTGGTGAATTTCTTCGTATATCGAATAGTGCCGATCATTGGATAAATTGTCTACATTAACAGGACGAACACTACTAGAAAATTCATCTGGATTTATTAAATCTGATCGAAATAATATTTTCGATTTGTCGTCCGAAATGTGAAATATCATTCGTGTTTCTACATACATATTTGCGTTTGGCCTACAATATATAATTCTGTTGTAAAGGAATGGCATTCCTCTCTCGACTATAATAATATATGTATGTAGATAGATGTATGTACTAAACTATGCGATATTACCCGCTTCACAATTTCAGAGTAAGTTTTGAAATTCATCGCGTTTACCTACTAAAACTCCAAGAATTTTTAATAAGCTAAAAGGTCACAACAGAAGCAAATGAGACAGTGGAGATAGATTTCAGTTTTCACTTATGATCTTACCTGTTTAAAAATTATGTAAAAATGGGGTAGTTCGACTTTTGAAAAGTTTTGATAAAAATCAACTTGGAATTAACTAAATTTCACTGATTTCAGTTACTGGCCCCAGTGTAATTTATGCCGCCCGAAGGACTTCGATATAGCTTAACGAAATCTTGTAGTAACAGCCAGCAACGACGGCTATACGTGCCCTTCGAAGCACGGAAGGGTTCATGAATTTTTTGCCACTAGCGGTCACCCATCCTCCTACCGACTGCGCCCGCTGTTGCTTAACTTTTTCGATTGCTTACAATCTAAACAAGCCGCCGCACTACAGTTATTTTAAAATGAGTACCATAGTAATACAATTCTCGAGTGAGACCTGAGTTAGTTATTAACGGATTAATTAAAAAAATACATATTGTTATTAAAAACCTAGTTCAGTCAAATACATAAATAAAATTACGCTCAAAGGTATTAATTTCAGTGACTTTATGATTAACGAACAAACTATCACGCTAATAAAACTAAAAGATCACCAAGTTAAAATTTATGGAAAACAAATTAACGAACAAGACCCTTCTCTCGTAATTTTCAGACGACATTTAAACAAAGTGGATTTAACTAAAGGGTTTCCTCCAGGGAAACAGTATGTAATGGTATTCCATCAGGCCGTATGGGAAACGATCAGAGTGGAGCAGACGATGTGAAGATGGATGGATCCGCTTAGTTGGCCATTTAGATTTGGTTTAGAAAGCGTTCGTTTACTAACGGCCTTGTGGACTAGTGGGTCAGGACTTGGTTGTGAAGTGAGGAATTACTGGTTCGATTCTCGGGGCATATACATATTTATCGGACAGACGCCTGCTAGGGTTCTATTTGTGGGCGTCATTTCTCCTTCCGTGACAAAGAATTAAAATGATTTAAATCCACTACGAAGCATGAATGTCTGTAACAAAAAACGAATTAATGAACTAGTTATTTAATGAAAATAGTTAATTAATACATTACCTTCTATTAAATTATTAATTAACGTGGCTTTATTTATTTTTTAGGTAGTCAAAACGTATGTTTTGATTGTAATCAGGTAACTGCAAAATTAAGGGACACAACCCGAGGGACTGTATCCTGTAATTATTAGACGGAATATAAAAACACAACGGCTTTAACGCGTGTGATTATTTCGACATAAGCAAATAACAATAAAGGTCTACCCACATTGCACTCACCCAACGCTACTTCCAATTTGAAATCAAATTGTTTTTTCGTCAACCATTAAACATTATTTGAAGTCAATTTGTACAACATGATAATAATTATTAGGAATATCTCATTGGTAAGTATTGAAATAATCAGTGTTGTATTATTTTGTTGGGTTTTGTAAGGGTGTTGATAAACAATCCGGAGTTTTAGGTTACTTGAAGTTACTAGTTAAGAGCAATTCATGCCACAAAAACACATCAATAGTCATAATATGCACATAATGTGTAGATCCCGGGATCACTTAAGGACGTATTATGCATTGTATTAAACACGCACGATGATGTCCGGTAGAAAAATTAAACATATGGCTTATAATTATAATACTTACTGTAAGGTTTTTAATAAGCTACCAGTAATATAAATGTCTGGATGGAGTAACATTTATAGAGTATTTTTTTTAATTATAATTGACACAACTTATATGAAATGCTTTCGTTGCATGTGTGTTTTCAATTGTTTTATAATAATTTACGTATTTTATTTTCGGTCTTATTAAATGCTTTATAATATCCAATTAACTTATTTTAATGCTTTTTTAAGTTTTAAATTGTTATTTTAATAAATTAATTCTCATAAAATAAGAGGACTTTTAAATATTGATCGTTGATCAAATTTTGTAACGTTACGCAAATAACTAATTTGAAGTAAATTGAATTTGAAATCAAATACAATTTGAGTTGATATCTAACTAATGTCGAGTCGATGTCGAGTTGATGTCGAATTAATGTCGAGTTGATGACGAATTAATATAAAGTTGTTATCGATTAAGTTTCATTTGCGCCGACCTTAAAAGGACCGAAAAGAAATATTGAGTTCGATTTGGAAAGCATTAACCAAGTTGACGAGCCGAACAAGATTAAATTGAATTTGGGGAAGAAAACGGAATACTGAGGTTGAAAACGAAATCGAACAAGTATTTTTATGGAGCGTAACGACAAACGAAAACACGAATTACTTTATAATAAGTGAGGAACGTCGCCATCGATATCAGTTACACGGAACATCGATGCTTGTCGACAAAAAATATAGCAGGTATTTAGTGATAGCCTAGCGGTGTCCGGAACGAGGGGTCCTGGGTTCAAACCCCGTAGCTAAAACCTCTAATTTCAAAAGTTATGTGCGTATCAGGAGTTCATTATCATTTGCTCCGGTAAAAAAACGTGAAGAAACCTGTCCTCTTGAGAAATCGCCATAAAGTTCAATGGTGAAGTCCACCAATCCGCACTTGGCCAGCGTAGGCGACTATACCTGTACCCCTCACATTGTAGCAGGAGATCCGAGACCAGCCGTGGGACAGCCACGGGTGCCTAGTCACTGTACCATGCTCTAGGCCTCCCCAGTCATGAGGATAGACACGTACTCAACAGTTGGCCATAATTGCTGAAGCCATACAGTCTCGACGCAAGCCTTATCACCAATGTAGTAGTTCTATATTATCCTAAGAAACTGAGTTGCCACCATCATAT
The DNA here is from genome assembly GCA_018249125.1 of Asbolis capucinus. Taxonomy (NCBI): domain Eukaryota; kingdom Metazoa; phylum Arthropoda; class Insecta; order Lepidoptera; family Hesperiidae; genus Asbolis; species Asbolis capucinus. The sequence continues at coordinate 27,050 of DWJZ01000687.1, forward strand.
TGGGATTATTAAATATTGTAAACCGCGTCCAATATACCTAAAAACAGTTTTATAAAAATTGCGTCTATTCTATAGAGAAATGTTATTTTGTTAAGAGGCAATCTAGAATATAAACTCGCTGCATTGTATCTTACATGTGTATGTAGGTACATAAATTGTCGTACGTCACATTCAATATGTTAAGTTGAATAGACTCCGAAACAGTGTGAATGATAGACGGACGGACGGTTTATGGTTTCTACTGTTCTGTTCCGTTTTGTTATTGGAAATATGTACAAAAAAAAACTAGGAAAGTTTATTAGACTTCGCAACGTTTGAACCATCGAAACTAGGACGGAAACCAATACAGTCGGAAAACAGACAATATTAATTTCCCGTCGGTGAAAGTTAACAAGAATTCCGATTTTTGAAACTCAATATGAAAGAGCAACTTGCTGTAATATTTTGAATTCAGTGTTCGTTAAAAATGAGATTAAGCCGACGTGGATAATTCCAGTTGACGTTGTCTAGGCAACAAGGCTCGTTTCGTAAAATCACTCGACGGATAATTCTATTTGCAATGGAAAATAGGGCCCTTTTTATTTATAACGATAATACAATATGACTGGGTTTTGCTGCTCTGCTCGGCCTAAAGCATACTAAATTTTTTGGTAGTATTAAGTGCGATAAAAATGCAAAATTGTGTTTTATATGCGGAATTCTACCTCAATCCGCACTGGCGCAGTGTGGTAGAGTATGCTGTAAGTCTCTTTTTATCTTGGGAGATGCTCAATAGGGTGCCGTTAATGTTGTGAGCCGAACTTAATTAGATACTTAAGAGGATGCACAACTTGAACGAATAGGCGCTGGAGCTTGATAATTAGTATGTTACAAATAGTAAACTTGCCTCCTGTCTCTCTGTGTCTCTTTTACGGTTTCATACCTAAACTACCGAATTAGTTTAATAAAACCCGGTGGTATTCTTGTATTCTTGCACTAGGTGATGCACTGGAAGTGAACGGGAGTGTACCACTAGTAAGCGAATAAAGATAAAGTCTGATAAACTGTGTGAGGACTTACATTTAATATAGTTGAACGAATTTAAATCAATTAAAATTTAATGTGGAAATACTCTCCAAAATTCCACATTGAGCCAGCGTGGAGCTTGCCTTACACAAGCTCAGTTAAGACCCGCGGGATCTGTGGGGAATTTATGTGTTTAAGCCAGTACAAATTACAATTACCAACTCACCTACTATTAGCATAATGACAGGCAAGGTAGAGAGACACGCCAGAAACACCGTCATTACAACTGGAAAAGAAAAAATAATTAATACCCTCGTGCCGTGTTCCTAAATTATTACATTCCCAGTTACCGCATCTAGAGAAGAGTGTATAAGTAGTCCTACAAATCAGATGCAAGTTTATATCGCGACGGAAAACAGTAAGGACGTTGCTCTTTAGAGTTATTCTTAGGAGTTTCGCTGTTCGCACAAAAAACAATATGGGCGTAACTAATTACAGTAACTCGTAAGACCCTTATAACAAACATTCCGTCATCGAACGGATACAAAATGTTTTACATTACTTATGATACGTAATATTAATAATACTAGACTTTAATGAATACAACCGTCCCTTTTAAAACGATTAAGTATTTGCTATTTGTAACTAGAATTCCTCCAATTGACTTCAAAGAAAGAAGATAGATTTATATATGAAGAATCGATGATATAATTCTCGCTACTTCTGCGTTAGATACGCACTTGTCCTATTCATTATCTTAGCTGCGCGACAAACGAAGTCGACAGTGCCCGAGGCCTCCATGTTGGCGTCCTTCAGCTGGTACGCCACGGACCCGTACGTAGTGAGTCCTACGCCGAGGCCCATGCCACTACGCTCGTTGTACTTGGCCTGTTCCCCGCACAGCCTTCGTTGCTCATCGCCTGATACCTGGGAACAATTTTAATGCGGTGAAACAGCTCAGCTAGGTTAAAGAAAAATATAAAAAAGTACAATAGTCTTTATTCTCTATCTTTTCTTTTAGAATACTA
>DWJZ01000688.1:0-29067 GCA_018249125.1 Asbolis capucinus
TATCTTTAGAGTAATTTATAAATAATATATGAGTAAAAGATACAGATTGATAGTTAAGAAGATATTTGCTGTAATGATACGGTTTTGGTGGTAATAATAGGTGCAAACTAATAACGGTGGTGGAATGTACTGATATTTTTAGAGTAATTTTTCCAAATTTATCTTTTACATGTCTGACTTAACTTTGAAGGATAAAACAGTGCACTACTGTCGATTATGAATATTTCCAAACGACACACCACGAAATGGGCCACATACAGTACTTCCTACAGTACAAACACCAGCCGGTGGTATTTCGAGACGGAGCTAACCCAGGTAATTGTTATTTTTTGAAACAGGATCAAAATGTGTGCAACGGTGAATATGCAAAGTTTGAGGGTAGTTCACCATGAAATGGGCCACGTGCAATATTACTTGCAATATAGAGAACAGCCTGTAGTTTTTCGGGCTGGTGCTAATCCAGGTGACTTTGATAATCTTCTTTTTGTGTTAACATTCACAATGTTTCATGTTTTAATACTGTTTTTCATGAGGGTCGAAATGCATGATTGCAATTTGGCACAATTGAGCTTAGCTTAAAAATGTTCATTCATTCTTTGAGTTTTTCATATCAATGTTACGTTTGATTTTTCATTCATTAATGACAAACTTATATGTGACAGATAAATAATTTTTCTCGAGGGTGTTATTTGTTTTGTACGTGCCACTCCTGATAGAGAATTGTATAGGTGTGTGTAGACGTATATTTTTGAACACCGGTGTTTATTGTTTAGAGGCTTGTTAAAAAAACATTTGTTTTATTGCATAGAAATTGTGTGATCATCAAAAATGGATAAATGTATTTTCATTTTCACATTTAATTAAATATTGGATTGAAATCACGTTTCTGTTTTTAAAATATGTCATTCAAAGTTTATAACAGTGCAACCTAAACTTCATCATACCTAATATTATTTCTATTTAATTCTATGTATGTGTGTAATTTTATGAATATTAAATTTGAGTGTTCGATATTTAATAACGTATAACTATAATATACCAGGTTTCCATGAAGCTGTTGGTGATACGATAGCCTTATCAGTGTCGTCCCCGAAGCACCTGCGTCGTGTCAAACTAACGAATGGTGATGCTGAGGACGAACAGACTGAGATAAATCAGTTGTATAAAATGGTATTTTTAATTATTATTTTGTTGGGATTATTCCTTATAGTATTCATATTCGGTAACAGCCCGGTGCCTTGTAGCGATCGTACTTCCTCAGTATAGTTAAGCTTAGGGTTGCTACTTTACTACCTCCTCAGCATGAAGAGACCCGTGCTCTGTGCTGGGCAAACGAGGAGTTGAAACCAGAACTTATTTCACCACGCTCCTACGTTTTAGGACTTCTCAAAGATGAGGAGATACCCCTACTTAACTTAGTAGTTACAGGTCGGTTGGTATAGTGGTTAGTGAATCTGACTGCTACACCGAAGGTTGTGGGTTCGATTCCCACCCAGGTTAATTTTTTCTGCGGTGAGCTGGAATGTTTGTTGTGTGCTTGGCGTAAATATCTACATATATACGTATGTCTTTCAAAATATATATATATGTTTATCAGTTGTCTGTTGAGCATAGTAAAAGCTAACAGTTTGGGGTCATATAACCTTGTGTGAGTTGTCCAAATATAGTTTACTCGTATTTATTTTATTCAGAATACCTTTTACTTCGATAGTTTACAAAAACAGTACAGTGTTAGGATACCTTAAGTTAGTTATCAAAAGTTGAAATAAAATATCGAAAGTTGTGCCCACTCAGTATTGGTTGTAGCCGCATTGCCCTTATTGCTGATTTTCAGTGAATCTCGTCTTGTTTTGTACTTTGGTCTATTGGCCATTAAAAAGTAGTTAAATAAAAAAAATTATTACATTCTTTTATTTTCACATCGAAATCTCACATTCCAGGGTATCGACAAGATAGTCTTCCTGCCATTCGCCTACACCCTGGACCTCTTCCGTTATGGAGTCTTCCGCGGTACCACAACTCCAGACGACTACAACTGTCACTACTGGAGGCTCCGGGAGTCTCTGCAGGGTCTCGAGCCTCCCGTCAATCGAACTGAGGAGGACTTTGACGCTGCCGCCAAGTACCACGTGTCTGCTGATGTGGAGTATGCTAGGTCAGTGTGTTTTTTTAAATATTGTAAGCTAATGTTTGACAAAAATCCCACCCATAGGAAGAGGTGATGTTTTTAAGTTGGTAAAGCGTCTCTACTTATAAGAAGCTTGTTCACTCTTGCCTTGAAGACACCTACATTATATTCGAGTGGAAACACACGCTGGTAATTTATTTCAATTTATCTGTTTATTATTGTATGCTATGCTAGTTTCAGCGCGCATTTTCGCCTGCGTGGTAGGTATGTTGATGAAAAGTTATCTCTGTGTTATTCCAGGCTATAATTTACCTCTGTTCCAAATTTCATTCAGATCCGTTCAGTATTTTTTGTGTGTAAGAGATCGGTGGTACTACGAAATATTGATGATCCAACCTATATATTTAAAAGAATTAAAAGAAAGAGAGAAAAATAAACATTAATTAATAGACTCACGTACTTATTCAATATAATCCATCCATCCACCCATTCTTACAAACTTTAGTATTTATAATATTAGTAGAATGTACAGAGCAACGTTTGGCGAATCAACTTTTTACTTTTATTTACTACAAAATTTTTAATTCCATTATTTCAGGTACTACGTGTCGTTCATCATCCAGTTCCAGTTCCACCGCGCTCTGTGCCAGCTCGCCGGGGAGTATGTGCCAGAAGACCCCACCAAGAAGTTGGTTGACTGCGATATCTACCAGAGCGTCGCTGCGGGCAATGCGCTAGCGTAAGTATCATATACATATATGTACTTTGAGTTCATTGACCTAAGAATAACTGCCCACGCTATGTTTCACGTATTACAAGGGCAGTAGATAGGATTTTTTAAATTAACATATACGTATTTAGTTTTATGTTAGTTTTAAACGCTAAATGTTAAATCAAACTTAGTCATATGTAAATAAAAACCGTATTTAAATCGTCTCAGTCGTTCCTGAGATTAGTTGTCACGAAGTTACAAACAAATTGATAATTAAATGAACAGATAAACAGAGAGTAAAATTTAAAAAAAAGTTTATCTTGGGTTCTACACTTTCCTTAAAACTCCCAGTAAAAGTTTCTCCCAAATATCTTCCATGTACAGACAGCGATTAGCGACAGGTTGATTATACTATGTATTGATATAGATTAATTAATATTGATGATTTTTTATTCATCATGATTGTTTACATTTATTGATTGATATTAATATTTATTCTCAACCTCATATTCTAGTAACATGTTGAAGATGGGTTCCTCGAAGCCGTGGCCGGAAGCGATGGAGGCGCTGACAGGGCAGCGCGCGATGCGTGCGGACGGTCTACTGGAATACTTCAGGCCGCTCCACGACTGGCTGCAGCAGGAGAACCAGCGGACTGGGGAGTACATCGGATGGGAGTCCAGTTCCACGCGTATGTATTGTGTGTTACAATGGGTTCATGGGCATAATGGGTGAATGGGCATAATGAGTGAGTGAATTGGTGAGTGGGAAGGGTTTTCAGTGTTTGATATGTTAGTAGTATTCAACATATTAATGACCTTGTATTGAGCACGGGTTCTCGTAACTGAGGAGGATATCCATCACGATAGTCCAATCCGGTGGAGGGGTTTGTAGCCTACCTTGAAAGTTGGTGAAATTTTTGCCACTAGCAGTCACATGCGCCCGCTGTTGCTTAACTTTTTCAATCACTTGCAATCGAAACAAGTAGCCGGGCTATGAATGGATAAACCCAAAAAATAGGTCCCTAGAATTCGAATAAGTTACCTGTTGTGGAAAACCTGTATATTTTATAGTAATACACGTTAAATCCAAATGAAATCTAGCTTGCTTTCCCCCTGAAATTTTTCGTCCCTACTGGGTACTTCGTAGTATAGTGAGTTAGCTAGAACAAATAACATACATTAACTACAAATTAAAATAAATATGACTTGAGTACGGAGTAGCAACAGGAGCATGGTAATAAATAATTTAAAGTATTATTATGATGTGATATAACTTAAAACGGGTGCTCACCATTTGCCTGTGTTACTGATATTTCAATCCACTTGCGTGGATAATGACGAAAAATCTTACTTTGGCGAGGGAAATGGTGAATGAAGTCTGTTTACATTTAAAATGTTTCTCTGCCTCTTTGTGAGAGAATTCTGCTATTATTCGTGTATAAAAATGTATTTGTATATTACAGAATGCTATAATAGTGCTCAAAATGTGTTTGTATTTTCCAGAATACTGCACAGCTGAGCAGCTAGCTGCACTGGATGCGACTGCGAAGGCCGAGACGTGACGTACTTACACTTCTAGGATAATAAATTAATGTTAGGCGAACAGTATTCGTAATAAACATTTTTAAGACTTCTCACGACTTTTATTTAGTATTCCGTTTTTCAAATGTATTAACGTACAAACGAGCAGATAGCTCTGATGGTAACCACCGCAGTGCTTGGACGGCTGAGGCGTCACTAACGTGTTGCCGCAGGAAGTATAGGAAAGAAGTGACACCGTACATCGTTGGAGGAACAGACGCCAAAAATAAAGCTACCTGACTTCAGACAAACCAACAACATATCTCGTTAGACGGGACCGAAGAAGAATGGGGAAGCAGAACGACCAAAATATGGGGAGAATGAACAGGAGAATTGGCTGTTAAGCCCTTAGAAAAGTGGTTAGGTGTTATTTCTTATGCGCTTCTGTTCTTCTAGGGCACCTAAAGCTGTCGGTCCTGTTGATGTCAGAAGACTTCGGGTGGCTAAAATGGTTGGACACTTAGATTTGCCACTAAACCAGCTCGCATTATAACAGTGTTGGAAAACGTAGTTAGCCTTTCTCAGGTACGAGATTAGTCAGTAGTGGGCCATTAATTGGTTTAGCTAAGCTATTTGTGAAGTGGAATTGTTTGTCTTAGAGCATAAATGGGCGTTTTAAAGGAGTTTCCCTTAATATCGATATAGAGGTCGAAATTTTTGTTGGTTTCTTTGGCTGTATGTTAGAACATCACGCAAAAACTATTGAAAAATGTTAGATCATAATTGGACGTGTTCTTTGAAGCACTTGGTATTCATATTACAAAATCTTTGGTAAAACAAGAATCGGCCGGCAGGTACTAAATGAGATTAAAATGAAGGTATAATATTTTTGTATGCTTATAGAAACATATAAGCAATTATGTATTGTATACGTGGTTTTATTTTTATCAAAACAGACCTATTTCGGATTAGTTATATAGATACCGGATATTTTTAGTCTTATTTAGCCTTATATGCAGGTATAAGGCTACAAGGAAAACTAATTCTTATCTGATACAATGTATGTCAAAGTCGCATTTAAATACACTGTGAGAAGTGATTCCACATGTTAAACGTTATCTACATATATTTATTTATTATTACAAAGCTAAAAAGATTGTTTGTTTGAACACGCTTGTCTTAAAAACTCGTCCAAATTGAAAAAAATATTTTTGTGTCGGACAGTCATTTTGCCTAGGAATTTTATATAATACATTTTATCCCGGGAAACTTTATTCCCGTGGGTTTACAGGTAAGTTAATCATTTATAATGCCAGAAAATTTTGGTGGGTCAGTTTCGTTGCATTCTCAGATACGTTTAAGTTAAACTAGCTGTGCCCGGTCACGCTTTGCTGTGGATTGACATAAGATATGGAATAGGCTATTGGAGTTGTACGCAACCACAAAGTTTCGAATGCGTATTGTTAACTTTTGAAGACTCCCTTTGCCAGAAGCCAATATATGTACGTGTGTCTGATGGGTATCATTTTGGAAACAAAGTTGCTTAATACATCAGTGCTCTATCTCATACTATTTAGGAGTCTAAAAGGGACAAACAAACTCACAAACCCACAAAAAATATTTTTTATGTATATAGTTTGTCACAGCAGTGATAGCCTAGTGGTTAAGAAGTCGACCTCCTACTCGTGGGTTTCGGGTTCGAATCCCAGGGCGCGCACTTCTGACTTTTCGGAGTTATATGCGTCTTAAACATCTAAAGTAATTTTAATTTTAGTGTTTCTATCCCATCGAAACGCATTGCGTAAAGGGGTTAAAAAGGGGTAGAAATTAATTTTGGAGTTAATTTTATATCAATACTCAGCTTTTAAATTATAAATTCTATTTTCTTTTGGCACACATGTCAAAAATGTAAAACTCACTTATATAAGTTTGGCCCAAAACAAAACATTTGTAATTTTAATTTAATTAGAAGAAATAAAAGATGGTATTCATGGAATATAAATAATATATACCAACCTAATAGTGGTAGCAGAGTGTGATTAGCATAAATGAAAGTGATATACTTGTACTACACACAACACTAGGTTTCAAGAAGCACCTACGTTCTGTGAAAATAAAAGTGGATTTCAGAATGATATCATCACAACCAATTGAATATAAATAGGAAAACATATAATGAGAAGGCTGTGCGTTGATCTCCCAGTCAGTCATTCAGTTCAATATATATACCTCAATTTTATATATACCTATAGATTGCGCGTTTCCATGGCTTGCTTTTCCGGTGTATTGCGCAAAATCACTACCCTAGAAATTTCTAGAAAGTGCATAACATCAATAACTTAGAAAATATTAAGGAGATTGACCTTCACGAAGGGTGGACTGGTAGAGAATGCCACCATAAATAATGAAATAAAATATTCAGAACATTCGTTATAAAATAAGTAAGATTTTTCAATATATTTAAATACAGCACGTTGGTACAGAACGAGCAGAGGGCGATAATGGTACTCGTATTAATAATTTTATTTCATATTCTGTTTGTATAACAAATATCTTACATTGCAACATGCAAGACGAATAAAAACGGAATTTTCAATGTTAGCATGTTGAAATGATAAATTTTAAATTTGAAGTTTTGTTTCTTAAGTTTCGAATCAAGAATACGATTGCGACCGTTTTATATTACAATGTTATCATTTGGCATCCGATAAATATAAAATTCCGTCTTGCCTCAGGTAGTCCGCCGTTGCCGACGATAAGGCGTAGACCACAGAGGTAAGCCGGATTCTATATTTCAAGTACTCTTTTTATATTCAACAGTCTCACATTTTGATATTAGAATAAGTAAAAAATCAACATTTGTTCGAAAAATTTAATGTGGATGTAAGACTCCAAAAATATTTTTATTTCTAATTCTATTCTAGTTGCTATCAAATTAAATTAAATGAATAATCCACATGTAAATTTGAACAAATTTTTACAATATTTGAGGGAGTAAATTAAAAATGATTCGAATAATGAAATATGTTTAGCAGAGATGTAAAATTGCAAAATGGTTTATATTTTTGTTTTTATTAAGTTACTTGCTTTCAAATTAAATTAATAATCCAAACGTAAATTGGAATTTTTTACAATATTTACTTTAATCAAATTATTAGTCGAAATTTTATTTTTATCCACAATTACGTTTGGCATTAAGATTCGTATAAGACTTTTTTATCTTCAAATCATGTACATACATATATGTTTACTCCAACAGGAAACTCACAACAAAAAATGTATTTATAGTGATGTTTTAAGAACTTTGGTATTCAAGTGTCATTGCCTACTTTGGTATCAAGGACACCATATGTAATATTAATCTTTCTAAATGCAAATTTTAGAAAATAAGTGTACAATATCAATTTAAGTATTTTTACCTACTTTGGCGGAACCAGAATAAGGTTTTAGTCCATATGTTTGTTCATCTGTACAGTGAGGTACTATATTCTATTGGACAAACGATATCTCTTTAAAAATTTCTTATTCTCCGCTTGGCAAACGCCATAGTACTTCTTCCTGTCCTTTTGTTTTTTTTTTGAATGTATAAGAAATTCAAATTCAAACCAGGACATCTGTACCGGCACAGATAAACAGACAGCAATTCTTCTCTAAGAAATAATGTTTTGGGTTATTTTCTTACTGAAAATCTCATTATTAGTGTCTCCCATATATCTCAAATGTAAAGACAGCAATGAGTTACATTTACTATATATATCGACAGTTGAAAGACAAAACTGAATTAGCGACATTTACTAAAGTTTTATAAAATAAATCTATATATTTCCAAGATAAAGCTAATTTTGAGATAATTATAAACATAAATTTAATAATTTTTTTATCGAATTTAATTATTATTTCTAAATATTTGAACATTGTCTGTTTGGATCTTTGCCTTACGTACGAGTACCTAACTTTGATCTAATATTTCTTCGGCCATCTCGCGGGCCTTAGTTTGTATCACCATATATGTAGACTATTTTATATCAACATACCGCCCGAGCGAAGTCGCGGGCAGACCCTAGTGTTAACCTGATATTTCTGTCGGCATCTTACAGCTTGTATTATAATTAAGAAAGCCACTTTAATCATAATATTCGCAGTAGACAGGTTATAGAAACTGGATAAGCAATCAGACCGCTGAGGCTAAGGATTCGTCCAAAAGTTTCATCTGAGTTAAATGACTTTGACAGTATAGAGAAGACTATAATTATAGATGTAGATTGACAATAGTGGTCTAACTACCTACAGATAAAACGATTGAAACGACGTGAAAGTAAGGGTGGTTGTATGATTGGTACTCTTTCTTTTTTGAATACTGAATGGAAGGATAATATGATCTAGAGTAAAATATATTACCCACTATGATCTGGAGTAATATATATGAACTGGAGTAATATATATTACATATTACCTACTAATATATATTAAAGTAGTCTATACATATGTATAGAGTACTTTTCATGACACGCGGGAGAAGCCGCAGGTTGATCATAGTAATATCATAAAACTTTGTGTTAATGCACTTGATAAGAAATTCATGTTATTTAGTGCAAGCTTTTCAAAATTTCGATCGGGGTTGATAAAATAGGCGATCTAAATTAGTTCTGAATAGTTGTTTGAAAAAGCTAGTAATATTATAAAAGATATTGCTTTGATTTTTTATATTTCGCAAATAAACTTTTACACACTCATACCTTCGTACTGTCGAGAATTGACATTTTTCTCGACCAAAATACTTCTAAATTTTGCACTCCAGATCAAACTTTTCTGATCAATACCTTTTCTCCATTTCCTGATCTCGATAGGAATCGAACCGATAAAATCTGGATTAGATGCCAGGTCTACCAACCACTACACCAAAACCATAACACAAACATGTTTTTATCTCACAAATTATTTGGACATACATTATTGAATTCCGTACACCACACAAGACCTAGCATAATTTGTATTGTTTCGACAAAACAGAGCAACAAAAGCCCGAAATCTCGTAAAGCGTGACAGACAGACAAACGTCCTAATTCATTTACATGTAAATGCAGGATTTGCATATGTATCTTAGAAGGCACAGTTTGCTCGTATCGTGCGGTGGAGTTATATGTCAAGAATAGATCAGTTTATATGAAACATAATAAAATGCCGTGTGGATATTGTACTGATACGACTAAGAGGGTGTTACTTGTAAGTGATGGAACATATTAATTAGTATCAGTGATTAACATGTTTAGGAGAAGTTACCTGAGACTCTTTGTAAGTTACATGGGTGTAACGAGGGGGTACAGTGGCTTTATGTGGCTCTATATGCGCATCACAAGGGGTAGAGAGGCTCTACGTGGTTCTAAAAGGGCGTAACGAGGGAGTAGAGAGGCTCTACGTGGTTCTAAAAGGGCGTAACGAGGGAGTAGAGAGGCTCTTTGTGGCTCTCTATGGGCGTTACGAGGGGTAGAGAGAATTTATTTGGCTGTTGCGTCATGTTCGTACTAGCGGGATTATAACTGTTAGCACTGTTACATTTTTTCTAACGGTTTGAGAAAAGTAGACGAGGGTTCATCGAAGCTAGAATATTGAGAGTGGTCTGTCTGAGACAACTCGACATAACATGTAACACTATGATCGGTCTTGCCGTAACCATGACCCATGCAACTAGGTCGAAATATCAATATAATAATAAACAAATCGTGAGTACCAGTTTAAATTTTAAATGTTTAGTAGTAGTAGATATTAGTTTAAACACAGATGAATGTCTGTTCTCGGATCATAGATGTAATTTGTGTTGTCTATTCCACTTACGACACAGGGAATTATATCCCAAGGGTGTGCAAGGGTGTTTATTAGTGTGCAAGCAATTATTCGTTTTCGGCCTGTTAGTAACAGCTTTATTTGTTTTTGATATATGATAAAAGTTGAATTTCATGACACGACATGACGAGATATAAAGCATTTACTTCACACACATCAGACAAGAAACACACTTTCGGTATTTTATCTTTGATCTGTCACTTACAGTTCTTGAGTAATCGACACTTAAGAGTTGAAGAGAAGGTCGACATATTTGTTTAAGTATTTTTATCGATGGACACAGAATAAACCAAAACTAATTTTGGCAGATCTACATCTTTTAGAGAAGTATTATCTATAGTAAGCTATAACATCATCTCAACCCATTACGGCCCATTAACCACTAGGCTATCACCGCTCCACTACTGGGCTATATAATACAGCGCTATCTCTATTCGAAAGAGTTCCCGCTATTTCATATATGTATGTAGTACTGCGCTAAGGCAATATCGGCAGTCTCCTGGGGTCGAAACAGATTTCAGTAACTTGGTGTAAGGACTTTAGGCACCGTAATTATTAAATTATTATTTCATTTATGTTATTATCTTGAACTAATTAAAGATTGAAATTATTTGGTACCTCAATTACATGATTAGCCATTCCATCAAAGCTGGCGTTCCACAGGGTTCCGTGCTTTCACTCACATTGTTCATTATGTAAGTCAATGATTTGCTTGATATCAGGATACTATGATTACAGCGCAGATGATATGCGCTTCATAAATAAAGAAAATATATCTAAGGTGCATAATGAGGAGAAGATGAATATATGTTTACGGGGTATATAAATATGAATAAAAATAAGTAAATACATTTTATCGCAAAATATATGACTACAACTAGTTCTAGTAACATCTTTTCCACTCCATTAACATATAAGACTTATTCATTAGCAGTTTTGTATCAAGATTTTCTTGTTAGGTTTTTTGTCCCTTGTTGGTTTTGACCCGGCCATGTAATGTCAACCTCGTGATATAAATGTAATTTAATATAATACATTCCCGCATAATATACACACAGTTGTATCTGTTTATTTTGAGACAAACAGCTGTATCTATATTTATTTTGTATTCAGTTTAGTATTCTTTCATTTTATTTCGTTCTTTTACAATGTTATTTAACTATTACTAAATGACTCCGCAGACGTTGTCTTGCTCGATTAATTATAAGGTTTTAGATCAGCTATGCCCACGAATCCTATGCACGTAATTTGCTTCTTAGATAAACTTCAGAATTGTTAATAAAAATTTTGAGCTGTGTTTCTGTGCATAGATTGAATAAACGTGTTTTAAAATAAACACAAATCAAATCGGATCAGATATGTAGATCGAAACTTCTAAGAAGCTGCGTTCTATTCTTTACTATAAACCCCCAGTTAAAGTTTTTTTTTGGATGCGTACTTTCATAGATGTGAAAAATTAAATGAATGTCATATTATTATTTGTTTACTGTCAAATCAAATAACAGATGCGATTATATTTATATAAATTATGGTAGTGCGAAAAATTGTGGGATATAATATTTTTAGGAATTTAGTTAAGACCCTCCAACAGCATTATTATAAACATTTTACACTCCCACATACACACATGGAAAGATTAATGAAGAATGAGAAGATGAATGTTTTAGTTTAAAATCTATTTGAGATAGAATTCAAAAAGAATTTTTTCATCAAATGTTTTTTTAAACTCAATTAACAATATTTCTTTGGAATCCGGTATATTTTGTCTATCATAAGTAATGTTATATGTTAACCCATGATTTGGAACAACGTATTTTTTTATTATGGAATCTTTAGAATTTGTACAATTTAAAAGAATTATACAATAAGAAAATCAACTAAATCAGATGTTTCGGAACGCCTCATACACGACATTAAAATTTTGTAAGGATTGGTGGATTCCCTGCTGTTACAATTTGTCAGATTTTAAATTTAAACAAAATAAGGAAATTTTATAAATGCGCGTGGACCCCCATGAGATAATTAAACTTTATTTTTTTAACGTGGCCGTAAATCCTGTCAAGAAATGGTGAGGGCGTCCACCCGGACCTCTTTGGGAATCACTGACGTATATAAAATATTTTTTTTTAGTTTTAAGACGACGGTATGCCAAAGACAAAGAAAACCCTTAATTTTCACTATAGCAAAACCATTAACAATTGTTGATAAATAAATAGACTGCAACGCAATATTACAATTGTCTGTCCATTCATCCAAATCGATAGACCAATTAATGTTTTTGGGACCTTGACATGCATCGTTTTTTGCTAACTAGCTACGGGTATTAAAGACTTTAAATATATTTTAATAGCACATGAAAAAAGAGAACTTATATTCATTGGCCATAAGATCATTTTGGTCTAACAATGATTTGTTGTATACCCTTTCGAAGACCTATCGCTCAGTTATTGCTGAGTATTTATGCGCAGATTTAGATTTATAATATTTATTATATCCGAAGAAGCTATCTATTCAATTGTATTTAGTCAATATTTACCATCTTAGAATATTTAATTTGTAACGCCCTGTGTTTTAAGTGTCTGCGAAGTAAGACGTTTGGTTCCCTGCTGTTCCCAGCAGTCTGTCTTCCGACTGCATCTGTGACGGGTGAATAGTTCTTATATGAGCAAGGGTGTTATTTATGTTATAATAATGTTGTTTACATAAGCTTTCATAGCTCGGCGGTTGTTTTTGATCGCAAGTGGTCGAAAAAGTTAAGCAATAGCGGGCCCGGTAAGGTAGGATGGGTCAGAAACATCAAAGGCAAAATGAATGAGAACATTTTAATTTTTGAATATATATTAATTATGAACTTTACTTCACTCTAGTAGTGCGTATTATAATATTACGACTTTGGCTGGTATTATACCAGCCCAATGAAGTATAAAACTAAAGAGGTGCATGTCCATTCTTGTGATGTATTGCACAAGAAGTTGAATAATCATAGATATAAGATTTGGGTTGTGATAATGTAAGTGTTATAATTCAGTTCAATAGATATGTCATAAAGTTAACGAAATCCACTTCAGAGGATGTCACTGATTGCCAATAAAACCAGATAAAGATATTGTAAATATAGATCTTAAGAAAGCTTATTTTTGTAGTTACCGCCTGTAAATAGAAAGGTTCTACGGTTTTCGGTTAAGGTAAATATGACAGATGGATTTTTGGTTGTCAGTCATGAATGTAATTGAAGAGTTATTTATGGTATCTATACTAGTCTGCAATCCAAAGGGTTTATTTATGATCATGTTTGTTCCCAGTTCATCATGAAAATACTCGGCGAGCTAGCCCTTGTAGGGGCCATAGCCTCGGTGTTCATAGTGGCTGCTCAGGGCCGAGCAGCAGAGAGAGCGGCTGAGGAGGCTGGTGGGAAGAAGTACATGGACAACCTGAATGAAGTCATGGGAAAATTGAAGAATAAAAACACCATTGCCTCCTGGGATTATGCGAGCAACATCACAACTTTTAATGAGCAAAGACAGGTGAAACATAAAAGCAAAATCATTACTGACTAACAGACATTTTAAGGGCCCTAAAATGTGAAGCTCCGTGGGACATCCGTTAAGCAATTATACATAAAATTTAAATATAGGTGTGAAGATATCGTTATAAAAGAATTTTTGAAAATGTCTCCTCGAAAGGGTAAGGAGAGGTAACAATTTTCAAGATGCTTTGGAATTTCAATATTTAAGTGGACAAAGTCGCGGACACAAAATTTTCATGAATGATTATGCGATTTGCTTAGACGTGACATAATATCGTCTAGAATTTCGTGTTCATCAACTTATATTGTAGAATATTAAAAACAACAGCAACGTAACAGGAGGAAAGTAGGTATTTAAAATTAATTTTTGAATCCATTCCACTCTCAATAAATGGAATTTCTCATTCCAGTTGCAACTGGCTCTAGAAAGTGCGGCACAAGAAAAAGAATACTGGAAGGAAACAATGACGTATGTGTGGAAGGAGTTTGAAGACGATAACCTGAAGCGAATGTTCAAGAAATACTCCGTTCTGGGAACATCAGCTCTCCCAGAGGACCTTAATCAGAGATTGATTCAGGCTGTTAATAGTATGCAGTCGACTTACGCGAAAGCTACTATTTGTGATTATAAGGATAGGACCAAATGTGATCTACATGTTGAACCAGGTATATTCATTTCTGCACCACTAACTAAAAGGTTTTCTCTATAATCAAAAGAACCCTGTAGGATAATTCCTTTGTAATAAGTCAATAAGTAAAAAGGAGTCAACGACAAAAATGTTTTTGCTGTTGGAAATGTAAAAAAAGTAAGAAACGATTTCTTCCGGGGTCATGATAAAGCCATTTGATATATAAAACATTGTTATGATATTACTCCTGCCAAATAACACGCAATTGTCATCATCATTTCAGAGGTGACGAACATCTTCGCCACCAGTCAAGACCCTGAAGAGTTGAAGTACACCTGGATTGAATGGCACAAGGCTGCAGGAGCGGCCTCTAAGGAGAACTTCACTGAATACGTTGAGATGTACAACGAAGCAGCTAAACTTAACGGTAACTTTTTGACAGAATTTATTTCAAGTTTGACAAATTATTTTCAAACATTTCTATAACTGCAATATTATATAACTGCAATTTGCTGGAAGAAAAATGTAAAATTTGGGTAAGCGGTGAGGTTCATGCCCATAACTTTTTTATTTCGATGAACATTCATTGGTTTATATACTTAAATTCAAACATACTCGTACAATTCAAGCTCTTCTTAAAGTAATTTATCAGTTTTAAGAGAAAGGCTTGTTTTAAAAGTAGCTAACATACATAAAAAGAACATACTCAATCAATGCTATTTTTTTCATATTTTTTTAATATTATTTCGTCGTACCCACTCAGAAGAGACTGAAAAAATATGCGACCTTTTTTTCAGGCTTCGACAGTGTAGCTGAGTGGTGGCTTCATGAATACGAAGAACCAGATAGTGAAGACCAGTTTGTAGCTCTATGGGCTCAGGTGAAACCACTCTACGAACAAATACATGCTTACGTCAGAAGGCTGTTGAGATTGAAATACGGTGATGATGTGGTTCCAGCTAAAGGACCCATACCAGCACATTTGTTAGGTATGACGTCATCAGGTTTTGTTTTAAAAGAAAGTGCAAGGAAATTATAGCTGACAGTATTATATTAGTTCATGGAAAATGTTCGAAAATGGCACTACCTATTTGTTACATATTTTATTTTCAAATCTATTCTATACAATTCTTTTTTTCGTATATGCTTATGTCAGTTTATTTGATAGGTTCTGAGCAACATTAAACATCTTTTGATCAATCTTTATGAAATTTATTTGATTTTGTATTTAATTTACAGGAAATATTTGGGCTCAAACTTGGGGCAACGTTGAAAAATTCACAATTCCCTTCCCCAACAAACAAGAAGTTGATATTACCGCTGCTTTAATTAATCAGGTAAATAATGCATTTTAATATTTGTAACATAAACAAGGGAAGACACATCTACATATATTCGAAAATTGGAGCTTGTCATGAGGTTTTATAAAAATTTCAGGGACTTCAAACGAGTATTTTTTGTGTTATCCTTCATAATGTGAAATTATTGACTTTGACTACAGGAGATGATATTTTTTCGTACAATTCTTTATTTAACTTGCAGTGTATGTTGGTTACGAGTTAAATCTTGCAAGGTTATTTAGACCCACTTACACTACGGAGCTTAAATTTTACGTACTGCTTCATTTCCGATGACAATGCATTTTTATGATAAGTATGATCTGCTGCTATGCTCAGGATTGGCTCCAGACAAGGGAACTCCTCAACTGTTAACAATAAGAAAATGTTTTATTTTTTAATAAAGCTTGTTTATATTCTCACTTCATTTAAAGTCTTTTTATTCAATGAATTATTTCTTATTAACTAATTTGTAAGTAGTAATATTAATTTGTGTTCTTCCAGAACTATACGGCTCTGAAAATGTTCCAAGTTGCAGAAGAATTTTTCACATCATTGAACTTGAGTGCTATGCCACGGCTTTTCTGGGAGAGATCCATAATTGAGAAACCTGATGACGGAAGAGATATGGTATGCCACGCATCAGCTTGGGACTTCTTTGATGGAGAAGATTTCAGGTAAGAATCAGGTGAAAATGGTTGCATGAATATTATTGTGGTTAGATATATACGAGTATGAGATTCATTATTATTATAATATCAAAAAGTAATTGGGGCAACTATTTATGCCAAAGATAAGCAGTGATGGACTATCGGTTTGAACTATGGTATTTTGATCCGGAGCGGAGGAATTGGTTTCGAAGCTCACCTCTCATTTCTAAAAGTTTTGAGCTTATCAGCCATCATTATCACTTGCTTCGGTGACGGAAAACACCTTGAGGGATCCTGTGCGCCTTTGAGAGTTCTCTAAAAGTTCCCGAGGGTGAAGTCTGCTAATCTGCATTTGGTCAATAGAGGAATGCGGCCTGGGCATTGTGAGATGAGACTCAACCTCAGCAGTGGCATAGTTAGTGGAGCCATGACTACGGTGTTCAATAACGATGATGATAGTTAATTGAATGAATAATCGTAGGTTGTATGGAAAATAACGGTCATTAAAGGTTTTTTTCTGTTACAGAATTAAACAATGCACAACAATCACTAAGGATTTCTTTACTACCACTCATCATGAAATGGGACATATTCAGTACTATTTGCAGTACAAGGATCAGCCTACTGTGTACAAGGAAGGCGCCAATCCAGGTAATCCTTAATCTTTCTCCTACTAACCTGTGTATGATGGGATGGATGCATGGACGTTTGTAACTCTCTTACGCAAAGACTACTGGATGACTCAGTATGATTCTTGGCACAGAGGCAGAATATAGTGTTTAGGAACACTAAGGGCACTTTTTATCGGTGTGTCGTGTTAGCTCAACCGGGAATGTAAATATGAGAGTAAGTTAGTCGGTTTGTCTGTCTGTTACGCTTTCATTCCTAAACCGATTTAGATAAAAAACTGGTACAGAGACGAACTTAAGAAAGCTACTTATTATTGCGGTTATTAAAATAGGTAGCGAAAAGGGTTGCAATATGGGGATGAAAATTTGACCTTCCAAGTCGTCATCTTCTGATGTAAAACATTGTATTTATGCACTTGATAAAAAAACTGTTTGTGTTTTTGAAATTTGCACCTATGCAGGAACAAAATAGGAGTTGAAAACTATTCCATACGAAGTAATTTCGGGAAATCTAGAGAATATTTCAATATCGGAAATTTGTAGATATATTTATGTAAATACCTAATTTCTGTCTTTAGGTTTCCATGAAGCTGTTGGTGACGTAATATCGCTGTCTGTATCCACTCCAAAACATTTGAGAGTCATGGGTCTTCTGGAAGATGGCCCAGATGATAATGAGTCTAACATAAACCAGTTGTACAAAATGGTATATATATTTATAGTCCTAACTTTTTAGTTTTATGTGATAAGCAGGCGAACGAGCAGACGAGTCACCTGATGTTAGGTGACTACTGCCTCCCAGGGACGTTAACAACACCGCACTGGGGTTTGTAAAATAAACTGAACTAGAGAATCGATTTGCGGTCGAATGTTGAGCTATTCATTATCTTATGTTAATTCAAAGTTACAGGACTTTGTATGTGGGCGTGTGTGCTGAGCACTCGTAGTGTGTAATGTCATTATTTAATGATTAAATGTATTTTCATTGAATTAAAAATTTAAACATTCGATTTCTGGACTTCTTCTCAATACAAACTTTAACTGTTGAAAATTTTGTACTCCTCCATCTGTAATATTAGTAAAAAGAATAACAAAGGTTTCCTTTACGTTAGACTTACGTCACTTTTAATATTATAAATATTATATGGATGAATGTATGTTTGTAACTCCTTCACACAAAAATTACTGAAGGGATCTGAATTAATTTTGGCACAGAGATAGATTAAAGTCTCGAATAACACATAGGCTACTTTTTATCAATGTACCACACGAGTGAAACCGAGGGCAGAAGCTAGTGTCGAGATATGTATATTTTACACATTTATATTGTTTGTTATTTTTGTAGGGTCTGGATAAAATTGTTTTCTTGCCTTTTGCATACATTCTGGACATATACCGTTATGGAATATTCCGAGGCACTACTACGCCTGAAAATTACAACTGTCACTTCTGGCAATTGAGAGAGGAGCTGCAAGGCATACAGCCTCCAGCGACCAGGACCGAAGAAGACTTTGATGCTGCAGCCAAATACCATATTTCAGCAAATGTGGAATACATGCGGTATGTATGAGCAAATAGTGAATTTAATTTGTTAACCTCGTATGATTTTTTTTAATTATTATTTTAAGTACTTAGTATTATTATTCAGTAATTATAAAACATAGGATTATGTACAACCATATAAAATATTACTTTAAGGTAATACTATTATAATAAAACTTTATACAAACATTTTTAAAAGTGCAATTTTTTATGTTTCAAAAATCGTATTTTTGATATCGTATCTGAAGTTTAGAAAGTAATACTATAAGTATTATCAAAAAAAACTGCCATATAGGATTCAGTATTAATTTCACTACCAAATACAATAATGTAAAGAAATATCACTCCTTAAAAGAACTTTAAGTGATTACCGTACATGACTTAGTATTAGAATATATTAATAGTCGAATCATTCGCTATTTACAACTGAGGGATCAAATCCCATAATTCTTAATTCAATCTAGCACTTTTTACCTTGAAGTACTGATAGTCATATTTACTCGTATCCTGCCCGTCGCATCTATAAATTTAAGGAAAAAATCGCATCTATAAATTTAAGGAAAAAAATTCTCATTTAATCTAGGCATAAATAAGTGCTTTATATATATTTTTCTAATCATAGTTCAAAGTACTCGTAAATCACGAAAAAAACTAAAATGAAAATACAAATACAAGTAATTCAGGAAAAAAACTAAATATGAAAGGCCGAAAAGGTATGCTCAAATGACTAGAAACTACTAACTGGATACTACTACCGGGAACTAGTACCAGGATAAACTACTAGCTGTACCCGGTGCGCATCGCTACGCATCAGCTCATCAAACATGTGTCCGATTGGTATAATTTTGGTACTAAAACCTATTACAGAGAATTCTTAACACCAACTAAAGGGCCTTTGTATTGTAAAATTTTGACTTTCGTTAAGTGAGCTTTCGGCTCCTACGATGAAATAAACAATTTTCATTACAAAGACATTTGTGCTTTATCCTCTATCATTTCAAAGCCTATAAAGGACAATCAAATAAAGTCACAAACTCACAAACAAACATTAATTTTTAAAAGGACATGTATAGATTTTCTACGTTAATTCTAAGAAATTACAGTCCATGATACTTCTCAGGTTCCATAGTAATATAGGGTAAAAAGTTCCAAATTAGGTCCAGTAGTTTCTGGGATTAATCCATGACAAACAAACAAAATCGTGTTTGTTTATATTATTGCAGTTATAAGTCGTGTAATTACATTTCAGATATTACATCTCCTACATCATCCAGTTCCAATTCCACCGTTCCCTTTGTCTGCTGGCTGACCAGTACACTCCAGGAGACCAGGATAAGCTGTTGTTCAATTGTGATATCTACAACAACTCGGCTGCCGGCAATGCTTTAGGGCAAGTATCCTTATGTAGGGTAACTACCTTCCTGGCCTAGAGACGTCAATACTGATTAGTGGAGTAGTTAGTAGCCACTAACTACTAAGCCTGCCCAATTATCGATTTATGACATCCAATGGCCTCCTATTGGCTTAATGCCAACAAATGGCTTCCTGCCGATAACAACGATAACGACGGCTTTTCATGCCCTCGGAAGCCCGGAAACGTTCAAGAATTCTTTGCCACTAACGGTCACCCATCCTCCCACTGACCGGGCCTGCTTGACTTAATTGGCCAGTTAGCTGTAAAACGATACAAGCCCTCACGATAGGAATTGGAGGACAATAAAGTATGATCGAGCGTTCTTTTGCCTGATATTTTGTCTTTTACAGCAAAATGCTTAAAATGGGCTCTTCTAAACCATGGCCTGATGCGATGGAGGTGCTCACAGGCCAGCGTAACATGGATGCCAGTGGAGTATTGGAGTACTTCCAGCCGCTGTATGACTGGCTGAAGGAAGAGAATGAGAAGAACGGAGAATTCATTGGTTGGGAATCCAGTAATGTCCGTAAGTAGTACTTATTTTACTTTAAAAAAATTACTCAAAATCTTATGTTACTACATTTATAATTTGATTTCAAATGCAAAAGCTCTCCTTCATTTGTTATTTTCATTGTAAATGACGATGTGGCTTTCTAAAGTAAGTTTACATAATTTTTACATATTAGAGATCGTATTCTGAAATTGAACCGTACTTCAAGAAAAACAAATGTAACTGAAAGTACTAAAAGTGCCAAACGTATGCCTATGCATGGTCGTATGTATAATAATTTTGTTTCGTAATTAAACATAATTCCAATCCATTTTTATATAGAATAGTAGCTGTCTGCACTCCTCCGCGGAGTCTTTAACTGTGCCAATTTCATAGTCCTTCGTTCGCTTAATTTTAGTACAAAAAGGGTATTCCACGTACCTCGGCAAACGAGATAGTACCACGCAATTTGTAGTACAATGACTTCAGAACAGGTCATGTCGGAATAGATTATAATAATATTAACTGTTGATCATGTTTTTTCTAATCTTCAGAGTACTGCACGGCGGAGCAAAGAGAAATGATGGCCAACTCCGAATTCCGCAAGAGATTAGACAAATACGTTGGAAATTAAAATTTAATAAAATTAATAATCATTTGATGTTTTGTTTCTTTTTCTTTCTCCTCACATTAGTTATCATCCATCCTATTCTTCTAAGTTTCTGAAAAAGTTACGCAAAATCAATGTAGGTACACTTTTTCTCTACCAGTCGGTATTGGAGCGGCGTGAAGTATGCTTTAGGGCTTCTCAGTTGTATCAGAAACCCGTGCTTAGTAGCCGACTATGAATGGGTTGAAGTCAATGTGGTATCATATTGTGATCATGTTTTGTTTTATGTTAATTGTTTTTCAGACATATTTAGCTATTGGTATTATTGGAAGGGATTTAATTATGAATCATGGAGGAAACCCATTTATGCTGAGAACTTTATTCAAACCTAAGTTTTTCATTACTGTGATTTCCATTGATATGTTCGGATCTCTTCTTAAAATGTGAGGGGTATAGGCCATCACTGGCCTAGTGGAAATTGGTAGACGTCGGACCTTACAGGCAGTGATAGCAATGTGGTTTGAACCGTGGTCTCTTGAACCAAGGTGTCAGAATCCTGTCACACGCACTACAGTGAAGCAAAACATCTTGATGAAACTTGCACTGTTTGGAGTACTCCGTAAAGTTCTCTAAGGTGTGTGAAGTCAATCCCCACTTGGCCAGCATGATAGTCAATGGCTTGTACCCCTCGCATTGTGAATGGATACCCGAGCCCAGTAGTGCGAACGTTATAGGTTGCAATGACGACACAACTTCCAAAACTCTATGTGCAACTCTCAGGCATGCAGGTTTTTTTCAGTGCAGTTTTGAAAGTGAAGTATTGTTGCTACAGTTACGAGCATATTAAAAGTTTTTCGGGTCATGCTATTAGTCCTTTAAATACAATAGAAGTAATCATGTCAGTCCTAAAAAATATTGAATGGAGGGAAATCCGCACATTTTAACGCGACCTTCACCTACTGCAAATAAAATTTAATGTCACTCTTGGGAAAATAAAGTACATTGTGAGTTTAAAAGGCATGCGTACGTTAAATCATCCGTTACGTTGTGAAATATTCAGATTTTATTTACGTGGATGCAAGTAATATATATATACATATATTTTAATTAAGTCTAGTCTAGGCGTGGTGGTATATTTCCCCGGGTTTAGGCATACACTTGGGGTTAGGCACTTGGTATTTACATATATCAAGATGCGCGGAAGATCCAAAAACGCCGTTTTATATCTTCCGCGCCGCCATCTAGCGGCGGTATGAGTAGTTTCGTTCTATGGATGCTGTTACTAGAGTTTCTTAGTATAGAACTTAGCGCGTACATTTAAGCGAATTTTAATAGATTTGAACACGAGTCCGCAACTTTTACATGAGCCACGAATGTTATAAGGATATAATGATATGGGCCGCATTTCATGTATTATAAGAAACGCCAAGTAGCGTCGCAACGCTGTATCTAAGGGGTCCGGGCCTGCATGGGCCGCATCACAACGGTATATGCTGCCCGCGGTCCGCGGGTTGCCGACCCCTGGGATTAATTAATGAGCTCCTATACAAAATGTATACTGCATATAAATTATATTCAAAACTACATTTATTAAGAGACTCTCTAATTATAGTTTTTCGTTTATAATTTAAATCCATTCTTTAGTGTTTCGTCAGTGTAAAAAAGCTTTATAAAACAGAAAATATTAATTAAACTTAAGATCCTTTACCCGAAGTTTTTGTTACTTCCTAATTAACAAACAATCAGATGATTTTAAACAGAATAAGTCAAATTAAGGAGTTTAAGTGGACATGAGTAATCTTGTACAAGTTCCTCTTTATTGTTACGAAATCATAATTTCCCATGAAACTCCAATACTACACTTAAACAGATGGGTTAGAGGCCTTTGACAGGCTAATTATGGCACCGCTGGCACCCGATGTTACCTAACTTTGCACATCGCTTACGATCAACATAACTCATCGGGCTGAGTTCGTGAACGGCTACGACCCATTTAGAGTTTGAAGTGCTCATAGCCAATGTCTTTTTGATCCTAAATGATCGACCGAGTAGCCAAAGCGGGTGCAGTCTAAAGGAGGGGTGACCACTAGTAGCAAAAAAATTCTTCAGCGTTTCTGTGCTTCGGAGGGCACGTGTATCTGTCGGTCCTGGAACTATGAGCAGTCGTTAAGCCGTAACGGAGGTCTTCGGGTGGTATAAAAGCTCCTGGAAAAGATATTTTTAACGCGTTTAAAAACAGTTTTGGGACATGGAAAAAAGGTTTTATTATGTGTAGGTAAAACCTTTTATATTTCCAAAAAGGAATAACTTTAAAAATGGTTTTCAGTAGATTATTACGTACGTTACGTGAGCAAGATGAAAGATTTTTACTCACGAAGAATATACAAGACAAGGCTCCAGCTGCGTGGTGCCAATGTTGATAAAAAGTAGCCTGTCACTGGAAAGTGTCATAGAGCGATAGATAGTCAAATATCTTCACGTAAAAAATACATCAATCCATCCCTCCGTTTCGACCCTAAACACGGACAAACACACATATGTACTTGAAAATTTATATTAGTGTGAATTTTGATCCCCAATTTAAGCTGTAAATGTCTTGAAAGCTAGGGAGTTTGATTTTTTATCAATATTTTTTCTTAAGATTTTTTGCACTTGAACTTGAAACCCCATCAGACAGTTAAAATGATAGCAACCTTGGCGAGTATTACATGACCACTGGACGCACTCGTGCGCGTAACTGAAATGCAATTTTATTATGTTATTAACCACAGCCTTTAAGAAGTAACTCAGTTAGAGTGAAGCGTTCCTAGCTCGGTGGCTTGTTTCGGTTGTTCGCGATCGAGAAAGTTAAGCAACAATGGGCGCGGTCAGTAAGAGTATGGGTGACTGCTAGTGGCAAAAATTTGCCAATACCACATCTAGCGCATGATTACAAAGTTTTATGAGTATATCCTCGATGAAGCTTTCATACACATTTTCATCCTTTATTCACACCCAAATTCCAAAATTTCATTAACACTAAAGTAAATATGTTTATATTTTAACAAGTGCAAAACAAATTTTCATGACTATACATACATATATTTGTTAATAAGGAACTTCCCTATAAACTTTCATCCCCTATTTCAACCCATCCAAGCATTTTTTTGCAATAAAAAGTAGTCTAGATTTTTTCTCAAGTTCTATTCTACTTCTATAGCAAGTTTCATTAAAATCACTATAGCAGTTTAGGCGTAAAAAGGCCAGAGACAGACAACAGATAGACTGACTTTAGCATATTAGTAAGGATAAGATTTTTTTTTCTTCCAGCTTATACTAGAGTACATAGTCTTAAGTTTGTATTTGTTTATAAAGCAGATGATAGATAGGCATTGTCTATCAAGATTTTAGGCTTTGTCATAGATTTTTTAAATATATACAATGTATTTTGTTAATAATTTCATAGTTGATGTAGAGACTTTATTCTTGAATTTTGACTTTCGTTAAATTAGCTTTTGGTTCCTAAGACGAAATAAATGCATTTTATTTCATTAATCAAGCCCTGTCAAAAAGCTTCGTTAAATGACATGCATAATTGAATTCAGCTAGATTACGAATTTGGGCCGCCGGGAATTGATCCCAGGACGCTCCTGTTCACACAAAGTCAATAACAACTAGGTCATTTATAATATTGTAGGTATTATATAAATGTAACTAAATTCAAGGTTTTTTAATGCATGATATCATTTAGATATCATTTTAATGGTTTTAAAATGCCTTTTATGTCCATTTATATAATAAAATTGTTTCTAGCAGGCTAAGGTTATGGTGAACGCTTTATGAATTCAGTATGTTTGATACTTGTGTAGTTAGTATGCAGGAGTACGGCGTAGATATAAGGTAAAGTATGGTGTTATCAGTACATCACTAATTCCCACGGTAGAGCTGGCACAATAGGAAAATTGCGTATCGCTTGTCAAGACAATGAGTGGAATTATATAGAGCTGCACTAAAAACACCGGGTACATAATAATGACTTCGAGGATACTTGTGCATACTTCTGAGGCAAGTCGCAAATTTTTTGGATGAGGCCCCAAGACGAACGTCCGATTAAAATTTATTTTTAATAAATCACTGTGATTGTTTTCCGACTGTTACATATGTGTATGTTGTGTCTATTTTAGGTAAATATCTTATTTTAAATACATGTAATGAAAATGTAATTTGTACATTTTAATTTTAACAATACATTATTTGCATATCGTTTTTGTTTATAACTTTAATTGGTTTAAAGTACTTATATAAAAATATATTTTTTACTAAATATATGTCTTCTCCAGCCGGGGGCCTGTTAGGCCGGGGGTCCATTAGGCCGGGGGTCCGTGGCATTTCGCTAGTCCTGCTACGCTGTAGTTATGCTACTTTGTGGAGGATAACCGCACAAGTAGAGGATACATTACTATGATCTTATTATATCCATGTGTCCAGATCAAATTGACACAGAATTCGTTTTGTCTCATTCCACAGAATACAAAACATTATACGTTGTCTTTTTTTGATTCACTTACTTAATGTATTGAAAATATTTTCCCTTCCCTGTAGAAATTCTTTCTAGCACGCATTCTGTCTTTAAAAACGGAAATTATTTGTAGCCAACGTACCTAACGGAACTTTTACAAGCAATCCATGGCGTAAGCTTATTAGAGGTCATGCAAATTTTAAATAATTCAGATAGTAACTATGGAATAATCATCTTATGTAATTACAAGTAATATTACAGTTTACGTCAATATATCATTCTAGGTCCATACTCAGTATTCAAAATTAAAGTTATTTACGCGGAACAAATTAATATACTCCAAAATGTAAATAATTTTATGCAAAGAAGATTTATATTACTAAAAATACAGTAAACTTGACGCAAAAGAGATTTATATCTTTCAAAGTATAAGTCATTTTACGAGAAGGTGATTTATATTTACCAAAATTTAAGTTATTTCAATAAAGTATATTTACATATATTTTGCACGGAGCAAGACACCTTACGCAATGCAAATTTATAGTTTTCAATATATGTATAAACTATTTTACGTAACGACAGACCAGTTGGTCTAGTGGTTAGTGAAAGTGCTTACTACACCAGAGGCAGTGGGTTCGATTCCCACCCAGGTCAAACTTTTCTGTGATGAGCAGGAAAGTTTGGTATGTGTGTCTGGGTGTATAACAGAAATATCTATTTAAGTATGTATTTTAAAGTATATTTGTATGTTTATCAGTTGTCTGTTTACCATAGTACAAGCTAACGCTTAGTTGGGGTTCAGATAGCCGTGTGTGAGTGGTCCAAATATATTTATTAATATTATTATTAGTTGTAACAACTCTATGCAGGTAGAGGTTTTTCCAGTTATTTAACGTGAGTTCGTATGATGCATGGCTGTATATGATCGCGCCTACCGACGGTTTTTGCTCCTACATCTCCTAACACCTATACGACAACTATTGAGCAACTGTTTGAATGGTATTGAGTCTTCTCTTTAATAACTACAAAACATTAATAGAAAAAAAAAGAAAATAACGTTTGCTCCGTCATAGAGTTTGACTTCAACCCATCGTTAGCCCACTACTGAGCATCTCTTTCCATACTGAGGAGACCTAGAGTATACTCCACCACGCTGCTCCATTGCGGTTTGATGGAGTTTTCGGCTAATCCATGTGTCAACCTCCGACATTGCTTAACAATTGTTATCTAACGATAACAACCGGGTCCGACGGCTTTACGTGCCCTCCGAAGCACAAGTGTTCATGTTTTTTTTTGCCACTAGCGGTCACCCATCCTCCTACCGACCGTGCCGGTTGTTGCTTAACTTTTTCGATTGGCCATAATCGAAACAAGCCACAGGACTATGAACGTTTCTCATCAACGAGTTACCTCTACTTAAGAATCTCTCTATTCTACTAATATTATAAATGCGAAAGTTTGTGAGGGTGGATCGACGAATGGACCGATGTTTGTTTCTCATTCACACAAAAACTACTAAACCAATCTGGATAAAACTTCGCACAGAGATAGATTATAATCTGAAATAATACAATTTTAGTTTTATGAGCGCTCCTACCATGTGGACGAAGCTGCGAGTAGACCCTAGTTTAATATAAGCAAATCGTATTTGTAATATACATATTCCTGAAAGTGTACTGAAGGTAATGGATGGTCAGTTATGGCAAACAAAATGTAAGGGTTATTATTGTACTGCAAAACTTCTAGTAATCATTTCTATTAATATTTTATGTATAGCGGTCAGGTACAATTTTTTATTGTATTATGATGTGAAGGCCAAAGGGATATTCTTCTCTATTATATGTACTGCACCTGATTTGTAGATGTGTTCTGTGACACATCTTAATCAGCACATACTAACATTAAATGTGCGTGTGTGTGATAAACATGGCGGCAAATATTGTCAAGTATCGTTTAAAAAACTTACTTAACTATTTTAAGGTGTGGACGAAGAAAGCGATAAAGATTCGAAAGCGATAACGGAACGAAATGGGTCGAAACGACTGTCGAAAGCGTAAACAATGCGTAATCGGTACTGCATACTATCAAGTGTGACCTATATTTTACAGAAGGTTCCATCCCAATAGAAGGACTGGAAAAGTTGCCAGCGTCAGTGTTTCTGCTCGATTACAATTTAAGTGTCTTCAAGTCGAGAGTGAATAGGCTATTACTAAATTAGTGCGCTTTACCCTCTAAGACCACATCGCCACTTACCAAGTGATATCCCACCATCAGGTGGTCAAGCACAAATTTATAGAAAAAAAAAATATATAAAAAAACTAGAATTTACTTCCCCTCGCTCCTGTTCCAATTCAATGTGAAAAAGACGACAAATTCCAAATTTTTATTCTAAATTCTAACTTATTATTAACGCTGGCAGCGTCTTGGGTACTACACCAGAGGGAACCTTTTTACTATATTTGAATTAGTCTTTTTAATTATGTTCATATTTTTTAGTTTGTAAAAATGCTGCATAAGATATTCATAGTAATATTTATAATTTTTTACTCACGTTGCTGGTAGTGAACGTATTTGTTTAGTCTACCGCTATTTAATAAAGGGGTTTAATTGAGGAATAGATTCGGTGTAATTTCTATCAAAACATATTAATATTATTACAACGTAAATAATCTTCTAACTTAATGGAGCTGGATGCGTTACAACTATTTTTAGGCGTATTTCACTATTATATTTTTCTGTTTTATAATTTTTAATAATTTTAGTATTAGTAAGTCTATTTTTCATAATATTATTCATTATGAAATTCAATGCCGGAGGCTTCTGAAATGGCTGTTGAAATGTTAGAATCGAGACTGACGGCTTTACGTGCCCTCAAAAGTTCGATGCTCAAGAATTGTTGCCACTAGCGGACACACAGCATACCAACCGCGCCTGTTATTACTTAACTCGACTCATTACTTAGGATGGACTCAGTGACGCCTCTGAGCACTGAGTGAGGTGTGACAAAGCTGTACTAATTATATAAAACTGAAGATTCTGTTTGTTTGAATGCCTTAATATCTGGAACTACTGGCTCGAATAGAAAACATCTTTTTGTGATGGAAAGACCATAGGATTTTAGGAAGGCTACAGGCATAGCCATCATTTTAGGACCAATAGAAGCTAAGCATTAATAAGAAATGTTATAAAAACGCCATAAAATATTCTTAATTTGGAGCTTATATTAGTTCTTACTTTACAGGAGCTTAGTACGTTTTTTCCTTAAATAACAGCATATCCTTCTTTCTACAAATAATATTAATGGGAAAGTTTGTGGCAATGTACGTATGGATGGATGGTTGTCACTCCTTTACGCAAAAGCAATTTAATATTTTTAAATATTTGAATGAAATTTGGCACAGGGATAGATTGTAATCTATAGCAACACAGGTTACTTTTTACCAACAAACCACACAGGTAAATCTGTGACTGGACCGTAGTTACCTAATTTTGTAACAAATTGAGACACACATGACATAGGTAATGCATAACCTAAGCT
>DWJZ01000689.1:0-29060 GCA_018249125.1 Asbolis capucinus
GGGGGGGGGGGGGGGGGAGGCGCGTCCGTGCCTAATCTCGCATCAGCTGGTCGGCCAGTCCTCTGTAAACAGCTTCCTCTGATTTCCCTCTACACATTTAACTCGAGCCCCGTGGTATGCAAATACTGTTGTCTGCGGGCTTTGCATTGCAGGCTACCTCGGAGTGTTTCTGCTCTACTTTTAGGAAATACTTATGAGTTATAATTCTCAATCAAATCTATTCGCTACTTGATAAAATGTCACATATACAAGTACCTAAGTCCAAAAATATTTTTATTTCTCAAGAAAAACTTTTGTCATTTGCGGCTTATTTATACATTAGAGGTATAACTAAAGATAACAATTTATGAAATACAGTGTTAATATAATATCAAGAGAATACGTCTTGATAAACTTCAATTATTAATGACTATTTTAATTTATTAGGAAAATATTTTGTGTCTGGAATGTATTTGCTTATTGAGTCACATTGAACAACCCTGTACCCTACTTTACTCTGCCTTTTGAAACTTGGAAGTTGGTATCACTGATTGTAAAGCTTGGGGTGTCGTCGAACACGGCAAAACTATAAGAGGTCCAAATTTCTACACAACCCTAAAATCAGCATTCAAAAATTGTTTGTTGTATGTCCAAGGCTCAAGGTCAAATACGTGCAACCTAGTATTTTCTCCAAAGGCCTGAAGTCTCTCTGGACGACAACAGCAGGGAAAAGCTCGGAGTTGTAAATCGATAATTCATTATCGGCCCCACAATAAAACTGCTATTGTACGCGAGAGTCGTGTGACGCGTGCTTTGTAAAGCTCCGCGCACACTGTTGCGCCATTTGATATACTAGAACATCCATGTTCAATACTTATATACTTCACAAAGCCCATAAAATTGTTCAAAACAATTCATCAAATGTCAAATCAACACATACGAATAAGCCTGCTTAGATATTTAACGTCAAATGGAAATAGAGGATATATAGCCCCGTACATCTTGGGCATTTGTCACAGACTGAAGTGAAATACACCGCACTAAATTGCACCAATAGCAAAGCTGTCAAGAGGTGTATGCGTCCACAAAATAATTCTTGAGAGTCGCTTATGAATTGATGGTTGGACATGGCGATGCTCTTTAACCCTTTATTGCTTCGAGCCCGCACGGCTGAGGTAAGTGTCACTTGTCTGAGGATCTTCGTTCTTTCATTCACACATCTGAAAAACGATTCTTACAGTAATGGCTTACGATGAATAACAGCTGATGTTATATCTTGGTAATAAGCAACATAATTCCAGCCTCGAGTAAAACAAATTCAAATGGTGTTTTGTAGCAATAAGTCATTATTAATAGGCCGATTGGTCTAGAGGTTAGTGAACTTGACTGCTACAAGGAAGGTCGTGGGTTCGATTCCTACCCAAGTCAATTTTTTCTGTGATGTGCAGGAATGTTTGTTCTGTGTATCTGGTCGTAAATATCTATATAAGTATGTATTTATAAAAATATATGTACATATGTTTATCAGTTGTCTGATCACCATAGTACAAGCTAACACTTAGTTTGGGGTCAGATGGCCGTGTGTGCGTTGTCCAAACATAGTTATTATTATTATTTTATTCAAATTGTGTTTTGTTTCAATAATATTTTTAATTTCAATATTATTTTTCAAATCATATTTTATATAAGACATTTGATTGAAACGAACGATAACTAAAATACTTGAGGTTACAAAGCATTCAAAAACGGTAAAAACCTGGTTCAACAGCACTGTTTGTGGCCTACATTTTTCCAAGCTTAGGTTCATTATTTAATAATTGGCTAATTTAGACAGCAATATTATATATATATATATATAAAAAAGCTGCGCATGATGATTCCTTGAAAATTTGTTTGGCTTTAAGGAATATTATCATAATTTAGAAACAATTTAATTATCCTCTTAATAATTAAACTTCAAAGATGCGGGATGAGGTCATGAGGCAATTTAGTAGCCTTAATACTATTACGTGAAGCTCTATAATAATGCACTGAAAATACATTTTGTTTTTTGCCTGTTAAGCAATGCAGGCCAAGCGAGCAGTATAAACATACAGGGCTCTTAAGGGCGTGTTCACCAGCGAGCTGCACTCTAATGTTTAATGTTTACGAGTTAGAGGGGCGGGGGGCCGAGGAGCCCTCGCCTGCACTAGGGCCACTTGCCTGCAACCACCGCGGACCGCGCGGGGCGGGACAATTCGATACATTACACTTTATTCCATTTGCTTATTATTTTGCACTTACAGATATTATATGATTTCCTAATTTTTTGTTATTATTACAATCACATAGCAAAGTACAGAGGTACGTTATAAACAGCAGGCTTTGTCTTGATTGTCGTATGTTATTTATTATTAACTGTTCTTTTTAATGTATTACAAAGTTTAGCTATTGACATGACTTTGTTTATTTTATCAATATTACTGTACATACAACCTACGATACCATAAAAGCGAAATTAATGAAAACAACATCGTACAACAACAAAAACAAATCGTAGAACAACATCCACACATCCTGAGCCCAAACTAAACGTTAACTAATACTAAGTTGTAAGAGAAAAACAAAAATATATATAACATTTTGGCAACGCGTAGTAATATTGTGTAATATAGTTTATAAAATATAATATCACGTAGTTTGCAGTAACAGAAAGAACACGTTGGCTCCAGTAAGTAAATGTTGGCAACAGTACACAAAGCAAGGGACACAAGGACCAAACGTGGCGGCGTAACTCTATCCACAAGGTCAGCGCGGCGTACTACGACAAATGAATGAACGCAAGGGGCGCCCGAGCAGGAGCCCCCGAGTGGCCCGGACACGGGGTGGCCCCGGCCGTTGCCCGCCGCTCTGCACCTCTTGATACTTGAGGCGGGGTGCGATACAATTTATTCCTATACAATTCCATAATTTTTTTGCTCAAGGCATCGTTAATTTATATTAAATTATCTAATCCAGTCCAAGAGAGAGATGAAAACTCTGAATGTAAGTTCTCCATTTTTAAAAACACTAGCATTATCTTTATGAACGGCAGTCTAATTATAGACAATCATTGAAACAGTTATGAAGATTGGGGTAATGCGTGTGAAGCTGATCATTTGAAAGGGTAACATTTTATGATCACAATAGCTATTTGGTTCAAAATCTAATTTGCGAAAGCTATTTATGCGACTTTAAAATATAGTAGCGGATAGTGTTTAACTAAAGTTATTTCCTCGAAGGCGCGAGATCACGCAGACTAACTAGTTCCTCATAAATGGTGGATGGTGCCGTAAAAACTGATTACAGGATTTCTCGTAGCTTCTTCATCGCTGTTTTATAATGATATCGTTAATACTACTCAGCTATTTTATTTAACCACTTTGCTTTCCGTAATTGTGTAGAGTTCATTAATTTAGATGATGATTTGAGTATGAAAATTAAGAAATACTATCAGAAATTAAAAAATAAAATACGAAATGTGAGTCCTCCAATTTTATAGCAATCTAATTGCAAAGATGCTAACTTTATTACATACTTGAAGTTAATAACTAACGATTGATAATTAAAGATAATTAATTCTGTGGACATTACGTTTACATTCTCTGATCATTACCAAGATGAGTAAGATGCAAATTAAGACGGTGATCGTTATTACATATGATTCGATACATTATACCTCCCAATGAATCAATATGATCTTAATGATTTGTCTCGGCCAACCATCTATAATTATCAAATTAATATTTACCACGAAATGAAACAATAACATGAATTAGCCGCGGTTATTCATTGAAGGTTTTAACCAAAAACATTGCAGATGCTGTTTATAATGTAAATGTATATTCTTTGTATTTTTTTATAATAAAACTAAATTAATAATGAAAACAAGAATGCGACTAGTTACAAAATTTATGCAAAACCCACCTACCGTTGTCGAATCAAGGATCAAGAGCAGTCGAGCCGTTGTACGAATTTTACGAGCAATGCACGCGGCAGCGGCAAGGTTAGGTTAGTTCGCAACGTGGCCGCCTCGCCGCGCCACCTCCGCGCCCGCCGCGTTCCAAATATAAACATTAAAAACAAATGATATTTAATTCGATTAGATAAAAAAAAATACGATATGTGTAGTGTGTTTGTGGCTTTAGCATTTTATAGTTCATGAGACTGTGTTAAAAATGTGTTGTGTGAAATAATTTAATAAAAATAAAATTATATGTAGTAATTATGATATATTTCTAGTGAGTAGGTAAATGAATAATACAAAATGATTAAACGAGAAATGATATAATTTACATATGAAATACAGAACAAAATCTATAATAACCTCGAGCTACAGTTGCCAGTTAACTTCCACACAAAAAGCTCTCTTTACGTTTCAATAAATAGAATAAATATAAAATCGTTTTTTATCGCATTTCCTTTCCAACAGATTCTGTCCACTCTAATTAGATTGGTCTATCTCCCAGTGCTTATTCTACTTTATGCCTTAAGGCCTTTTATTAAAAGTTATTTTGGTTTTGACATGCATATTATCATATTAATACTATTGTTCTCTATCACTTTGTAAGAAAACCTGATTTGAGGCCTCGTGTGTTCATATGTATAGTATAATATACATACATATGAATATTTGGAAACATTCTCATCTTTATTTAACCGCTCCATAAACAAAAATATTTTTCATGTTTTTAATGAAAATAAAATGTAGATGTAAAATGAATGTAAATGTAGAAATAATAACACTATATAATCGCAGCCAAAATAAAGCAAAATATTATTATTAAAAGGGTATTTATGTGTTGCATTATATTGCAATAACAAAAATGAATTTTATATCTCGCACATAAAGGTGTGTTTGGCGTGCACTTGACAGATGTTAAGGTGGCGGCACACAGATGCAGGGAACTGTTTGCAAACAGCAACAGCGTTGCATCGATTTCACATAAACTGACACTCGCCGAGGAGAGGACTCGGCCGTGAGAGGAAGCGGGAGATGTAGCGGATAGCGGGAAATAAAATAAAACATGTTTAAAGCTATATTTAACAAATATAACAACAGCTATATTCAAATTGATTTTTAATTGTGTATATTAATAATAAACAATCCGGGATATTTAAAAAAAACGGTAACGTTTATTTTATGCCTCCTTTCATAATTCATCAGCATCGAAGAACGAGTTTAATTATGAAGCAAGATGTAAATATAACTGCAATTACAAAACACTCATCTTAATTGGCGCAAACCATTATTGTGACTGAATATTACTCATAAAGTTAAATATAACGGTCGAGTCCTAAGTGATCAAATTGCCAATGAACTTTTATTATAACAACCTTTAATTGTTAATTTTTATATTATACGATGTAAGTTTATATGTTGAAGGTTTAAAAAATATTAATTTGAATGCTTTTCGATTGTTATAATAAGCCGTTATAGCTTGTACTCATTTACTGTGTCAGTAAGATAAAAAATATTTAAGCCTTATCACTTCTAATTAAATACGCATCTCTTAAGACTACTAGTTCTAGCGAAACTAGTTCCAAATTTTATTAAGCTCATGAGACTTTGCAGGTACAGAGGGAAGTATCGACATTTTTGGGTGTAATTGTTATTTTAATCGATTATTTGGATTTTAACGAATGAAATACTATTAATACAAACAGCCTCTTTCAATTCGCTGATTCTAACACCGCGCTACTCACACATTCACACGCAGTGCGTCTCATAAGACTCAGCGCCTGTGTGTTTCGGACTTTACTATGAGTCACGCTGCGACGCGACGTGGCTACCATGCGCCCGCCAGGCGCTTTTCTTGTTGCACCACTACAAAGTGCCTGTGGATCTCTGTTCGCTAGATGTTAAAGTTCAACATTGTCTGGATTCTGAATCGTTACTTTATTGAGTTTCATGAAAATGAAAGGCCTAGGAATGCTACGTGACCGTTTTGCTAAATGAGGAAACCGAAATAAAATAGACTTAGATCATTCGATTCGATTTGACCAATTTTTGGCAATTAGCCAACATTCAGATCACCTCAGTCTGAAGGATCATAGAATTCGCTCAATGTATCGAGCAGTCAGAGTATCGAGTATCAAATTACGAAATCTGTCCAGTTGGTAACAAAAATAAAATGTAAGTTTTGTTAGAAACGCCTGCAAAAAATCTATCGGATATTTCTTCTCAAAGATAAATCGCGGTCAAAATTAATCAGGATATAATATAATTACATAATCTACATCTTTGCATTTTAATTATCTGTGTATCTTGTACGCGGTTTGTAATACTAAGTAACCATGAAACGTATGCAAA
Source organism: Asbolis capucinus (assembly GCA_018249125.1). NCBI lineage: Eukaryota > Metazoa > Arthropoda > Insecta > Lepidoptera > Hesperiidae > Asbolis > Asbolis capucinus. Next base: position 6,311 of record DWJZ01000689.1, read on the forward strand.
TGCACAGGCCTTATATTTTTAATTTTATCTACGACAAAACGAGCGGGGTTGACTGAATTAGGGGATCGCACCCCTTCAGTATAATTACACTGGAGTTGCAGCTTTACTGTTCGGTGTTAAGGTATGTTTTCAAACACATTGTTGGTATGTTTTGATCCAGCGATCGTAATAATGGAGTACAAGTATGAATTTTTAGTTTTTATGTAACAAACTGTTGTTTATTACATCTCCATACGGCAAACGCGGCAATCTACGTATTATATTGTTGTACTTAAACATTTTTCATTGACATAGCATTATAAAATGCAATAAATAAGTCAGTATTCTGTGCACCTATTACATGTGTCCACTTAAATCCCATGTATAATATGTAGTCAGATGATAGTGATGACCACGGGTGCCTGAGCCGAGTGCAAAGAAGTGCAATTGCTTTCCCCTTCTCGTTAAAGAAAGTACATATATTGAACCTTAACGACCTGAATAACCTGAAATATTGGTTAATAGTATGAGTAGCTGCCGCAGCAATTCCTTAGTTGCAGTCAATTCCTTAGTTGTAAGATTGCTGGGGCGCTCACCCCACCGCCTCGGAGCTGTCTCGATAATCCACAGTTATATATCGGCGGATATAAATCACACTGATCACCCCCCCCCCACACCGCACCCCCGCTGGCACCCTTCTCATCGTGTTGTTATACGACGCAGCACTATACACGCGTTACCTTATCGCCTACAGCAATTGCACATCGGAGGTGCTTTAATGGCAATCCCATTAAAACACAGTCGGGTGTCTAACACTCGTATTATGGCAAGATTTGGCAGTAAAATACACTGTTCTTCTATACAGATTGTTTTACTGCTAGTTTCTGTGTAATTTCTCCCCTATCACTTCAAGTAACAAAAAATGTTTTGAATTCACGTACATTTTGAAGAAGAGGACGCGTAGGAATTGAATTTCGTGTATTCGTCTGAGGCTGACGTCACTCCATTGCTGTTAACGTAACATTGCTTATGCAGTTCATTTCGTAGTGTTTATGCTTCACGCAGTAGCCCAGCATTCGATTGTGCCACTCAACACGCTCCTAAATGACGCACGTATTATGGAACCCCCGAGCTGCAGATTCGATTCGCACTTGACAATTTTTTTTATAATCAACGAGTATTTGAACGAGTTTCTTGGTTACGAGTGTCTCACCCTCCGTTCCGATCAGAGCAACACAATAGCACTCCGTCTAGCGTGTAGTGTAACGGGGCGGCTAGTTGAGTGCTGGCAATTAAATGGTAAACAACCATTCCCGACCATTAACTACCATCTGGCGAGGTGGTGCTAACACCGGATGGGAGGCGGCTGGACTTTAATGATACATTCTGACACTAACTACTCATTGTGTGGGTGTTTAAAAGCGTACTAACCCAATCTAGTATATTAATAATAAAACTGTAATATGGTCAACTCTGTACATTAAGTATTTTTAAAAAATTTGATGCAGGGAGGCTTTGTTATCGATGTAGAGACCGATTTTTTCGCATTTATGGTCTGTGTGTCTGTTCGAGCTTTACGCAAAAACCACTGGACAGATTTAGATAAAACTTGGCATAATCAAAGTTTAAAACCCGAGAATTGTGATAGGATAGGTTAAATCCTAGAAAATAACTTTGTTTCCGCAGGATAACAGATTTTAATTAGTATGGCAACACCGAAACCACTGGACCACTTTAGACACAATTGTCTGTGTTTGTAGCTTATTTGACGAGAAAGATTATTGGATCATGGAATCTTCTTCCGGAGCGAAGCGAGGTAAATTTCTTGTACATCAATGTAACTATGACCGTTAATTTATTGCACTTTAATAGCTCGCTATAATCTTTCGTTACCGAAGTGAAGTGTTCGGAGAGCGGAAAGGTAATGTTTTTATATCGTTACTGTTTGAATTTCAATTATTTTTTAGGACAGTCAAGATTGGGGGACAGACAATTACGATCAATGATACAACTAGATGTCGGTTCTGCGACTAAAGTTAGTTTGCTTCAAACAAACAAATAAGTACCTACGTTCCAGAATGCCGCAATTTGTATTAAAATTACTATTTATTACAACGAAGTTCAATGGGTGTAAGAAGGTTGGACGGAACATGTTTTTAAAACTTTTTCGTAGTTCGTTGGTAATTGAAGATGTACACATATATTCAGCGGACAGGTATATTCTTGGTCTAAGAAAGACGTCAAGTGCTAGCAAAGATCGAAGTGATCATCCGCGTCACTCACTAAGGCGCTCGAGACTCCAGAGGTCGCAGCGCACTGCGCCCTCGCAGCCCGCCAGCCCCGGGCCGGCGGACGGGTAGCTTTATTGATGACATAAATTATCATTATAACGGGGAAACGACACTGGACACCCATATTGAAATATTTTCCGAACATCACGCATCCTACGGATAATTATTTATAAAATTTGGTTAGGGGACACCATTTTTATTAATTCGAAAGAAAAATGCGTGAGTCAATATCGATTATTTGAGCACGGGCTTTAGAACTAGTTCTATTTACTCGACCAAGAATCGGTAAAACCTTTTGTGTATATTACGCGCGAGGCAATGGGGGCCATTTAACATCATCCGAACTTTTATGTTTAAATTCCATTTTCACTAATGACTAAAAGTAAGCCACAACAAACTAGTGTTGCTAAAAGTTCTAATCAATTCGTTTGTCAATAGTTTACTGTGAGCGTCAACATGGTATTCGAGTATCCCGGTAAATGTTAACAGACAGACTGACAGAGGGGAGGTTAACTTTATTAAACCGGTGCCGATCGCCGGACGCCGGACACGGGGATCCGGACGGGGTAACCCCAGTCCGGTAAACAGTGGTGAACGCCGCCAAACATAGTCGGCTTGGTGAATTACGCTATGTTAAACGCTTTACGCACGCTTTTTCTTGTGCCTTTTGTTCGTTGTTAAACTATTTGCCACCGCTGCCTCCTCTCAGAACACCGAAACCTTTTAAGATTTTTTTAATTGGTTAAGAAAGGATACTTCGTTTATATCCATATTCATTTAATTGTATGTGAGTATTTTTTATTCTGAAAATTTCTCTAAGAATTACCACAGTTATAATTTATCTGCAACCAGAGTGTACACAGTATACAGAGTGTGCAGGTATCAGTGGGAGCATTCAATCAGATGTCTATACCGGGAGGTTATTTGCAAATTCATCACTTGTAAATATTAACTGAGTCCTGCGGGTCGCCCCTCGTGGGCCACCGTGCATCGTATGAGTGAACAGTTATAATTATAATTCGTATGAGGTATTCGTATATTGAGGATAGTCTGTGTCAGATTGGCTGGTGAATTAAATACGACATTGAGCTGCTTCAAAACTGAACGCCGTTGAATGTATGTAGGGAGTTGTTTTGGTACAGGTCCTACTTTAATTCCCATTTCATTAGATTACATATGGTTAGAATTCATTAATTTTATAACCGTTAAACTTATTGGCTCTGCTGGAAATATATGTATGTCTAATCAGAATGTAAATGCAAAAAATAAATAAGTAGGAGTTTAGATGTTAATGCAAGACGCAGCTTTAATTTAGAGGAGAAACATTTATTGCGATTCTAAGAGATTCTATTTGATAGTGTAAAAGTGTCACCACATGAAGCAGGCAGTCCTAAAAGATAAAATAAAAATAACCAATTATTGTTCGAGCAATTCAAAGCCCCAGTATTTAGATACATATTGCAAATATCGTAGTACGAGCGTTTACAATTATGCTCGTCCTTTGTGAACCTGTAATAAAATGTCAATAAAAAGAGAAAAAAGAGGGAAGGCAGTCACCTGCCTCAGGTCCTCCTCCCGCAATAGCCAGCGTGTGCTAACATCACCACAGTCCCACTCGACTGTCACTTTGGCCGTCATATCTCCCACATCTTGAGAGGCTGCAGTTTATTACTTTTGAACTTGCAAAGCCGTCGCTACTGAATTCCGAATCCTTAAATGCCGTTGTCTCTTTCATACCTATAATATCAGAGCAGAGCAGCAGATTTCTAATATTGTATTTATTCCTGAACTTCTAATACAATCTGCTTTAAACTTATAAGATTAGAGTAAGACAGACGTAATGGAATTTAAATGATTAGTTTCTAAATAGGACGATTACTTACAAAGGGGAATGTTAATGACGCTGTTTTCAGGAGTTGAAGTTCTCGTCTACAGATTGCTGGCGCATCATACACATCTTGAGCCTTTGGAATACGGTTCATCTTTCAATCTTTCCAAAGTCACCCCTATATTTGATGACCTTTAATAAATTCATGAGTACAAGGTAATCGAACCTTATGCACGAGGTAATAAGACTCTTTTTTGTGTGTTGGTCCGTTTAGCGTAACAAGTGTAGACAGCCGTCTAGGGTTATCAATCACTGTTCGTGAATTTAATAAGAGTTGTAACAAGTTTGAAGGACGCTCTCGCTGAGCGCCGACCCTCACACCCTCAGACCCTCGGCTGCTCGGCTGCTCGGCTCCTCGGGAGGTGATGAATTGCTAAACATTTGAACCGCGACACGGAGGAGAGATGTTTCATTTATTCATTTTGTTAAACGAGTGTTGCAGCTGTTGCTATGTTATTCTCATTAAATACATTATAATTATTATGTATGTTATTAAAATCCATACTAACTAATATTATTGGAAAGAGATTTAGTTTAACAATCTACACCAGTCCTTATTATATCCTGACTGACTAGAGTACGAGTAAACGTCTGCAATAAAAAAATACATAATAATAATATCTGAATTTTTAAACTCATAATATCTGACATAAAACGTATAAAGACATTATTACCCAGTGAGTACCAGAATAAAATGTAAACAATAAAAATATGAGTAGCTGACGGTCACTATGAACGGCAACTGGAGTTCTCAGGACTGATTGAGCAGTTCACCAACAGCGTGCACAACCGTCGGAAAAGTGTCCAGTGGCAATCGGTGTGTAGCTACTTCGAATTTAAAAATTTAATTAGTGATAATGTATCGTGTACCGATATCCCCGAAGTGAGTTACTGTGTCAAATACTGCGAAGATGGCGGAACACTGGTCGTGGCTGACAGGAGCCGGCGCGGAGTATACCTACAGCCCGCCCTCGCGGCCCAGCCGCCCGCCGCACCGGCCGCTCGTCAAGCTGGCTACTAGTGCCCGGCTCAGCACCATCTCCAGGTCAGTAATAACACTAATACAGCACTTCCATAGCACCATGTTCACAATGCCTACAGTAGAAGTGAGTATCGCAAGGCTCGTGCACTACCAGGTCCAGGAGACCACAATGAACCAGCTCCTGTGTCATCTTAGATCGCGGCCACTACCGGGACCGGTCGCACTCAGTATCGTTAATGGTTACTTTAATCGCTCCTATAAAATGTGCGACACAAATTGTGTATAAAGATTATGAATGCGTCTGCGCGGTACCTGTTGGACCTCGTAGTAACAACCAGTTACCCTGACCGCCCACACACCCCACGCGTGCTAGCACAATATTAAGCCACAAGTACGAGTAACATTCATATTTATTTATAACTTATATTCGTATTTATTAAGATATTCACTTTCAAGCATTCCTTGAATATGTTCATGTTACAGTAGACGAGACGGGAGAACAAGGCTCGTTAGCTGTCACTTCGATCTAATTGTGTATAATAATTCACATGCAGATTACCTTTTCCTGCGTCGACCACATTACAAATATATATTATAATGTGGTATTATTCCGACGGAGGCATATTGTAAATTACCGTCGTGCAGTTCCAATTAGGCTTATCCCTCACATAGAGCTGCGGTGTGAGTATGCAAGGACTAGTCGTACAATATTAATGCAGGCGGCCGTGACGTGGTGTGCTCGCGTCATAAAGAACAGTCACTTTTATTAGCCTCTGTGAGTTCTTTCAGTATTCATGACGTTGTTTTCTTGAAAAATGTGTAAAGCTCGGAGGAGTACATTTTGTTACCATACATTACTATATTATGCAACATGAAACTCTGTTGTACTCACGATAAGAGTTACGTTTTCAGGAAGAAAATATATCATACTTTTATCACAGGATTTTGTTCTAACTTCAGAATTTCTCGTTCCTTTTAACTTAGCTCTTATTTCAAAGTAGATAAGCTTGAATATTCCTCGGCGCAGCTGTTAGCAAAGTTTTCCTAATGATGCTAAATAGCAAAGTTATATTTGCTGTTACATTGAAAGTTTTTGCGCGTTTTTTACGTGTTTTGAGCTGCATTCATCTGGTGGTAATGCATTTTCTGCACGTTGACAGATTGATGGATGGAGGCTCCTTCGAGGAAATCATTAAATTTTAATGCAGGAAGCTTGAATATTCGCCATGCGCTTAAACATTTAACTGTATCTTTGATATGAGCTTCTGAGGTTTTTTGTGCGAGGAGGCGCCGCGCCGGGCCACCGCTAAACCTTTACTCATTAATCTTCGCTTAGAGTTTAAGAGGTTCTTGTTTATGTGCTGCAAGCGGTACTCCGGGGAAATTAGTTGTTAAAATTGTGCTTTATACACCTCTACCGCTCTAATGAATCTCGTCGCTTCAGCTTACAAGCTTATAGTAGGCATTTGTCTGTCACTTCATAATTGTATATGTCGTCGTCGTAATCGCTTAAAACATGAAATAGAATAGGATAGCATGGAATGAGGAAAGTCATTTCAAACTAGTAAACCTCACAAATGTTCTAATGAGACAGCACCTAACTCTTATCTGTGCCCCTAACTCTTTCATTCCTCTAGTGCTGAACTGGTTTTAACTAAACTGATCAGTTATGGAGTGTCAGTTGCGAAAATACATACCTAGGCTACATACTTTTATTTTACATACCCACAGGGTTTGAAATAGGGGATGAATGTTTGTATGAAAGTTCGTCACCGAATTTATTTGTATTGAAGTATGTACTTGATCAGAATGACATAAATATTTATTTTTTATGTTTGCGGAAATGGAAATAAATAAGTTCCACGCGGCCCTTGTCTGACCTTGTCCCACGATCGACGTTCATGATCCGTGCAGTATGAATTATGAATTAATATTTCGTGAGCTAACAGATATAACTTATCTTAATAACCACGTAGCTATTGTTTTTGTTATTCTTGAATCAATATTATTGTTTTTTTCTTGTAATTTTTATCAATGTAACACGTAGAGGAATATTGCAATAAAGCCAACATGGAGAATATATTTGTTTTTTTTTATTATTGTATGACTTTATAATATTTTTTTTTAATTTGTTTATTTATACTAACACGAATTGTAGATATAAGGTTATTGATGTACCGATTCGTAAATATTCATAATATTTTAGGTTTATTGTTGATAATAATAATATATAAATATGTTTGGCCGTGTGTGAGTATAATTCCCTGATAACATCCTGGGAAAGACCGCAGCCTCTTGGCAGCATTAGATGAATCCTATTGCTCTCTTGAAAATTTGCAATATTTTAATTTGTATGTGTATTTTATTATTATGTGCATCAAAATAGTACATTTTACATGGTATTAATCGACAATATATTTTCATTCTATAAAACAAAAGAAATCCAAATAAATGAAACTAAATCGTGGCGCGGACGTACGTTGTCATCGCCATTCGTATTTTGTATTGATGGCCATAAAACCAATATCTTTTTTACAAAATATGAATAACGTAGAAATTTAAATGAATATTACTTAAGTCATCTGTATATCTAAAATTTTATGATAGCTAATAGACAGAATAGAGTGAACTGAATCACAAATGCAATATTTCACAGAAACGGCGGGAAAATAGACAATGAGTAATCGTCGCGGGTTGCCAGCTCGTCTACGCGAATTCCCGTCACGTAGTGTTGCCAGGGGAGAAATAAATATTTTTGGGAAAATCTTCAACTGTTTTATATGTAAATTTTTATATTTTTCTAGTGTCGCATGTTGCCGTTCGGTTATATTGTTTCTGATAATGGCGGCTCAGGTGTTCCGTGAGATACGTGACTTTTATTGGAATGGAAAGTGAACGACATATTTGTATACTCCCGTAAATACAAGTCTCGAAGTTCTTGAAGTATACAACAGTGCCGCGAGACAGAAGGCAGGGGTACTATAAAAAAACATGACAACTTACAATTTGCAGTTTATTCCAAAAAAATGTCTATAATATGTTTAATGAACGAAATTTTAGTGAGAATATTTTCATTGTTTTACTCAATTGGCCAAGCTACTCTTATTGAAACCGGTATTTTGTGACAAATCAATCAATCAATTAGTTTATAACTAATGAATATTATGTATTATCGATGTCCAAATCTCGCTGGTCGCAGTGTGCACTTAGTATTTCTCCATAACGGCTTCGATCATTGTGACCTCTGGCGCGATGCCTTCAGCCTTGGCATCTTTCTTGAAGCACGCCGCCACCTTCACCACGCGGCTACACTCCTCCTCGACGTCATCGTACTGCTTCTCACAGTTATGGATCAGTTCCACCATTTTGGATGAGAGAATCTCGCCTGAAAGTTTTTTTCCATGAATCTCACTCCATGAAGAAGCCGCCACAAAATACGTTTTAAGTTAAAGTATAGCCAGCATGATATACAGATAATAAAGTGTGAAATGGATGTGAAATATCAATGCACCACACGACCGAATTGCCTTGGGAATATAGAAAATAATCTTTCAACTGGAAATATTATTCTGGCAGTATAGCTGATATTTGTAGTTAAAAAATAGGTAATATCCGAGTTAGCAGATGTAGTATTTATTGACCCCTAAATAATCCCCGTCGTTAGAACTAACCTTGGAGTGTCATCACGGGGACACTGCTCATACTGGGCTCGTATATGGGAAAGTAATAATTGAACTGGCAAACCTTTAGGAAAACTCTTGATATAGTCATGCATATTGACGTGATGCATCCGTGCGTCGTCGTGCATGAGGGAGAACTTGTTGGACATGCAGATGATGGCGCAGCCGAGCTCGCGGTGCACCACGTCGAAGTCCTCGCTCCAGAAGTGTTTGAAGTCTTCCATCACGTCGGCGGATAGACCTGACTGTGGATCACAGGATTGTCAGAATTAGAAGAGACGAGCTTTTTCTCTCCTATTTTATTTCCTTTCATTTCGGGGTTCACTGTCTGAATTACAACAGATGCAGTCTTTCTTGGGCGGCCTGTGTCCATCATAAGTGCCATAGGAAGCAAAAACGGTCGTGTTCATAAGCTCTTTTTGATTGCAATTGGCCGAAATTTATGTATTACTAAGACCTTAGTCGTGACCACATTTTTTTACTGCATCGAAATTTGTCATCTATTCTTAAGCATTTCAATTTTATAAAAAATAATGATGGTTTAAATAAGAATGTTACCATAGTGATACTCGATGACTTATCTAATGACGGTTGTCATTAGATATTAGCTTGTAAACTAATGTTAAAAGTGCTCACCTCCTCACGACATTCATCCAAAGCCTTGCCAAAATGAGCCGTGACATGACTCATCACCTCAGCGTCTCCCCTGATTGGATGTAGAACGGTCGCGAGGGATGCGACGAGCAGCCAGACCCACGACGAAACCATCTTCCTTGCGAAGCGTCTCCTGAAGTGGATGCAGGTAAACCACGGGCTATTATATCGTACAAAAACTTTTTTTCTGAAGCGATTACGCAGTATTTACTATTCCTTTGTTTTCTGATATCCTTCTTCTCCTTATCGTTTGGTGATAGAGTCTAAAATTGGATGATACAAGTCCAAGAAGTGTGGATGACTGTGGCTAAGCGCTGACGTCCGGTGTAAACATGACTAGTAATTCTGAGATAATTGGACGCTCGAAGCATCTTATAGAGATATAATCATATGCCACTACTTACATACTTAGTTACTAAAAGGTACGGCGTAACATTAGTATTGATGGCTATCAGCATTCAACTTTGGTCCTTAATGTGATGAAACAATTATGTTTTTCGTATACACGTTGTTGAGCCGTGGTCTGTGATTAGATAAAGGAAAATCAAACATATGGTGAGGGTTAATTTATAGTCAAGTTGATGCATTCATGAATAAGTATTACTCGTAATTTGATGAAAGAATAAAATACCTACAAATATGTATATTGGGCTCCGCTCGGGTTTGCGGATAAATAATTCTATTGGTTCACTACTGTGGGTTTACAGAAGTCACATAGTAATGAAAGGAAGAACGTGTTAATCGTAATATTGGTAACTGGCTCTTCTGAAGCGAAGCGAGGACAATTTCAAGTCCTACAGATCTCGCCTTCGTACATTATCAATATTTTTAAAACTTAATAAGACATTATCATATGGCAGACTAGAAGCGTCCATAGGACGGCGGCTTGTTTCGATTGTAACCGATCGAAAAAGTTGTTAACGGTAGTAGTAACGCAGTTGGTAGGAGGGGGACCGTTAGTGGCGTTCATGATTCGCTTCCGTGCTTCGGAAGGCACGTGAAGCCGTCAGTCCCGGTTGTTGTCGTAAGATATTAATCGTTAAGCCATGTCGGAGGCCTACGGGCCGCATAAAAACACTTGGGTTGACCATTGACCCCTTCACCAACCCGCATTGGAGCAGCGTGGTGCAGTATGCTCTAGCTGTTCCCAGTAGTAGGCCATCGATGGGTTGAAACCAAAGACTAGAGGCAATAGAGTCGTATTCATGAATCACGTTACGAAAGTTTCATACAACAACAATATCTGCATGCAATTTCTAAACTTTGGACTACCTCGTAGCTCTGATAACTGGTACGTTGACCACGCACTTTGTGAAAACGTAAATCTCTTTCAAAAGACAATAAAATAGTGAAGGTGAGATGGCTTTCAAAACAACTTAAGGATAACGGCGTTATAAGTTCAGGCGTAACATTAGTACAGACAGAAGTTGTAGTGGAACATTCTAGTCACGATTCCCATTACACGGGCCGGTGGAGGAATCACTTCCCCACACGAGGGGTAACAAAGTAGTTTTACACTTTGGGATTCTTGGAACAATAGAGCCATTTGTGGATTGCGCGATGTAACGTTCTATCGGAGACTTAAAATGTTCAGTGAGGAGTTTGATGAAGTTACCATTAATGTAAATAACATAAACACATCAATCAAACTCATAAATAACAGACAAATGAGGACAAGCTGATTGGAATAGTAATTAGAATTGAATTCGTTTTTTTTTGTATTGATTTTTTTTTCGTAGAATCAGGTAATGCTTGACATCGACCCCAGGTGATGGTGCGATGATGTCTAAGATGTTGGAGTTTGAAATAATGATGAAATAAGAAAACACGATCTCCGGCCTATCAGTCCGAATCACGAACCACTAGACCAACGGGCCAGCTTAGTTAAAATCATGATGAACACGAGAGCTGCCTAATTTCAACTCCTTCAAAGTGAATATGAACAACAGTGAAAACACTGCAGAAATTGAATCGTTTTATAAGTTAGTCGTTGAAGACACGAGGTCGACAACCACTTGTGCTTATGTTCTTTGTCTGGAAACAACGCTCTCCCGGGTGACGGAGATTACTGTCTGATTGCTGGAGCCGCGGCGTGATTGCTGCGTGGCTGTGACGCCTGGCATTGGATGGAGATAGACAATGGTTGCACCAGCTCAGGAGACACGTATGCTGGATTAAAGTCTACTGTACCACGTGTCTCAGTAACTTGACCTGATTTCTTTTGTGGTAGGTCCGAGGATTATAAGATTATTTTTTTTTTATTTCGATTGTGCTACTGACACACATCCTTAACGATTACTATCTTATAGCATCCTTCTATAAGCTTTTGGCTGTCAGCTGTACATAGGCCTCTTCTAGTTATTTATATAATCAGTTTCAATTTTTAAATTAGAACCCGAGGTTCAGTTTTAATTTCTTATCTACTTCTCCTATATAAAAATCTTGGCAAAAAATTGCTGATTTCGAATTTTTAATCAGATCACCTTAATCCATAGGTAGTTGTATCTAATTTGTTTCGTCCACGGAATGTCCTAATGAGAGCGGACGTCAATCCGGACTACCTTAACAGCCCTTATAAGGTGAGCCCGATATATTATAACAAATTACTTGTTATTACGTTCCATACATCATTAGAGCGAATCCCCCGACGTATCGCGCCGGTAAACTATTAGTTTTGCTCACAACGCGCCGCCGAGCTCGTTAATCATAGCGGGACGCACCAGAAACAATTCTTCATTTTTTTACTAACTTCCTCAAGCGGTGAAGGAAACTGCGACATGTCGCTTGCTAGACACTCAGGAACTTTATGTAAGGAATAGGTCAACAATACCGTTAACAATGAGACATCAAAAGCGATACTCGCATTTTATTGTGGATAACTTTCCAGTTTATTGTTATTTACTTGCAGTTTGGCAGCGCCATGGTACATCGTCGTAACATTAATGTCACTACAGAGAGTCGACATACCATTACAACGTCGACGATTACCGAAGGGCAAGAGCGCAACGCAGAGTAAACGAACGGACAGTATAATTAATAACTAATTAACAATTAAAATGACAACTACATACATATGTATAAGTAAAACAATTAGCAGAAGCTGTGATATAATCTCAGAGTTACAATCCATTCACAGCGCCCGGGATTGTAACTATTGAGTATTCTGTAACAGCACGTTGTCCATACTTGATGATGATGAAGAAATTATTCCTCTTCTGCCTGGTGTTGGTGATAGATCGAAGTAATCACAGGACATCATGAAAACAGTCACTATCAAGTTCACGAAAGCATTGGATGTGTGCGAAGCGGAGGTACGTTAGAGACAAAGGGCTCTTTGAACTTTTACTTTTATTTATTTAAAATTATAATTTATATATAGAATCAACGTTTGTTTTTTAATGCTTAATAGAGTCTGCAATAGTAGAAGATGGAGCACGGAGGATGGATAGGGTGTTTAGCAACCTTCTTCAGAATTCTCTGAAACAGGTTTTGGTACCAAAATTATATCGATCGGACACAAATTCGGATAATAAGTTTATGAGGAGTAACGCGGGTCGGGTACAGCTAGTTTGAATATAAAATACTAACTCACTTATCAAAGTAATCATTTTACATAAATCTCATTTCCTTCTAAAGCAGTTAAATTTTTAACACCACCCAAAGAACCGATGGACAGTTTCATAGAACTAGCATTCGCCCGGCAAGGCCTTGCCTGCGTTATATGTGGAAATAAGTAGTTTATATGTTATTACAAACTGCAATACTATCGCTGTCAAAATTATAATTCAGATCCGGTCTGTAGTGTTCGCGTGCAGCAGTAACAAACATCCACCCGTCCGCGGCAGCTCTCGCATTCATAGCAGGGAGTTCGTGTCGCAGGTCTACTGCTTCAGCCACTACGCCAACAATGTTTTGAAACTGCATTCCTCCGACAGTGTCTTAACTTAGTTAATCGCTAATGAATATTAGTTAAGCTGGTTCAAGGGTTCCATAAGCCTAATATCATTAATAAATTTAAAGCCATTCCATTATATATGGCGTAAGTATCACAGATAATAAAGTCTCATTAGCATTTGTAATGGGACAATAAAATGTATAAATTAAATATAAAGATTGTGTATCGGGTCTATTTAAAAGGTAATTTATTTATTTTGTCAATAATGAACTGTTACACAAGATTTTTAGTGTAAGGTTTTCTAAAAGTATTTGTATTACAAAATGTACTCAGGCTTTAGATAAGCAAACGCCGCGCAGCAGCGCAGCACCGCAGCACCGCACGGGAGATAATACGAACAATGATTTCCTCGATGGAAATAAATTAGAATTTAAATTCGCCGCTGGCTTCATGAAAACACTCGTATTGAATTCAAACGAGCTGCAGTTCATTATGTACAGTCTTACAGCTTATGCTAATAATTTATTAATATTTATTGTGTGGATACAAAATAGTAGCTTTTAAGTGTAACGTTTGCCGGGCATTATTATAAGGTGGAGTTTATAGGACGCGAGTGAAGGGAATAATTTAAGATCCTGAAATTTGCAACGGTAATACCTTCTTCAACTTTCTTCTAATTAGTTGATGAGGCTTCGTGCCGAATTGTGTTATTTTAAGCAGATTAGAGAAGATATTGAAAATATTCTACCCAACCTATGCCACTTTAAGAACTCAATAAATACATACAATTCAGTATATTCTTCGCATTGAAACTGAAACTCAAGTATACAAATAGTGTAATAATCAATTTCAATATTCTTAAATCCTCACAGATGGATCTTCCAGACACGATAAATACAGACTTCTTAAACTTCTGGAACGAAGGATACGAGCTTTCGAACTCCAATACTGGCTGCGCAGTTTTGTGTCTCGCCAACAAGCTCAATCTGGTGAAAACAGATGGACGCCTTCATCACGAGAATACCCAGGAGTTTGCGATCAAATATGGCGCTGGTTAGATCACTAACAGCTTAATTTCAAACTTCCTAATACTACTATGATTACACACAATTCTCTTCTGATAAAATCATTCTCATCAAAAATATATCTTGTACAAAAATCAAGTCCCGAAACGTAAGTCATCTGTTGTAAAACCTTGTAAATTGGCATGTGAACCAATTTGGTTACAGTGACTTGGTAAACAGAAAATGTAGGGTTGTAGGTTTTCCGCAACGAAGTTACAGCCTTACAATGCGTCAAATTGGACCGACTGGCTGCGACCAAAGGATGTTACGTTTTGTTATTTTGTTTGACTTGGCGGGGACACTTCCGGGCAGATCCTGCAATTTTAATGCTACTAGATAACAATGGCTTAATTAGACTATTGATCAGCGATGGCACGGGGAAACACTTTAATCAAACCTAACTAGATAAACAGTCAACATTTACTACGGCATATATCATAACATTGATGAAAAATTATATTTTTAATACCCATATGTATCCACAAATACTATTTCACAAGTTCTGTTTAAACCTACATTTTCAGAAAATATCTACAACAGAATCAATCCTAGAGCAAATATCGTCACAGGCTTCTATGGTGGGTATTCAACGATTAAATAACGAATTCTTGTGTAACGATAGCAAGAGAATGTTAATCTTATGTTAAACGTAACACCAACATAAGTTTAAACTATCTGCAACTGCAGCAGTGCGAGAGCCCGCAGCCTCAGCTAATGACGACACCTGCTTCAAGGTTCTGGGCGTGGTTAAGTGTTTCAAAGCAAAGATCCACGATTTGGACTGGACACCCGATATGGAGCTCATCATGCGGGATATCTTGGGAAAAATTTAAGTGTTAAACTTAGCTGTTTGTATCTGCAATACGGAACAAGTAATTTGATTGAATATTATTTTTGATAGCATAAATAACTGATTAAAACTGACTATGTTCTACAATTTTGATATCCCCGTACGCACTGGTAAAGTAGGTTTATTTATTGGTAACTGTTTTTGTGACGTCGCTTGGCCAGCTACTAGTCTCTGATTGAATTAGTAGTAGTATCGTACCGTATTCTATTTGCTGGCAACGTACTCGTATCAGCAAAATTGAGTGTGACTGGTGTGCTTATTCGATGATACCGTTACGAGGCTCCCTTTCGTTTATGTTGGCTGTCCCCTTAGAAAAGTTTAAGTCCAAATAAGTTAGAATAGAAAGCCTCGTCCACAATCACATCAATTTAGAAACTGGAGTTGCAGCTACTTTAGCCAGTAATAAGATGATGTATGTTGAAATCATTATTATGAGTGCACTTAACCGCGATAATGACGCCTCCACTTCAGTATTCGCTGATTCATTTCGTCCATCTGTATCACTTAGCTCTCGTCCATCTGTTGTTTAAAGTGTTTATAATTGTAATTCGTTTAAGTGCCTATGTGATTTGTCTGTGTGGTTTTAGCTTAGGTATTGATAAATTCGTTCCTAATATTCTATGCAGCGCTTTATAAAAGTTAGAGAACCTCTTACCATATAAAATTATAAAGGAAAATGTGAGATTGATATTTCAAAACCAATAATAGTGGAACTGATCACCTACTGTTCGCGACCCGTGACTTGAATACATAATGAAGTTGTGGACGTGTCATTAACGATGCTAATCGGTTACACGCTGCTCTCTCAAATTCATTGCTACATATGTTTCTGACACTGCTCTTTCTGACTCCTGCAAGAGGACCACCTAAGAACGTTCATTTAGTCTCGTATCCATCTGAGGAGTTCGAGGTTGTAATGTTTCAAATGCTTCAAGGGTCCATGGCTGCTTTTCATGAGAAAGTTGTTTCTGGAGGTAAGTTGGACCTCAAGTCTTTTTATTCTATAACATTAGATCTAATGAAATACTTGCAATAACAAGAATTTCGAGTATCAAAAGTCTGAAGCTTCAAAAAATTTACTTTTAGTTAAAAACAGTACGACTACAAATTGTGGTAGTATACACAGTCTTATTTCAATTGACTCGCAGAATGAAAAACAAAAATGAAGTATTCAACAGGTTACAGCGGTATGAGCAGTGTAGTAATTAATAAATGTAATCGATCGTTCGCGGCACGCGCTGCGCGGAAATCAATTAAGTTGTTAGTGCAGCTGTGTCTACTGGTGAGCTGTTGAAAGCGGCAGTGGGCACTTTTTCTAATTTATGACATAACTTGTCAAATACTTTAATTCCGTATATATTAATGCGGAAACTCACAGGAGTGTGAAAAGTTTTAAGAGGTTACCAATATTTAATCTGCGCTTAAATTAACAGATATATTTTCAACTATATAACAGAAGCAGTAATTATAATAAAGTTACTTTATAATTTAGATCCCAATTGACAATGCATCAAACAACATTAGCAGTAGTTACTTGCAAATTGTTCATGTTAATAGTTTTACTACAATATGCAATAACCGTTAAGTACACAGACGTAATGAATAAACTGAGCTACAGTTTCGGGTTGAGCTTACTGGAGTGTGGAGATGTCGTGAGTGTTTCAAATTATTTCGATAAATGTTGAAAGTAATGGGTCTTTAGAAGGTAAATCCTCCGAGTGCTGAAAGCCATAAGATAAACCTAGTATCCTTTGATCATATCAATAGGTACTCTGCAAACTTTAGAAATGGAAAAGTCAAAGGATGAAAGGTTCGTTTAGTAAGTGAATTAGTTTAAGAGCGATTGCTTGTTACGAGAAATACTAACTCTTTCAGGGTAATGCAACAAAAACTATGGAAAAAGACATTTACAACTACTGGAACCTACATTACAACTTAAGTCACGTATCAACTGGATGTTTGGTACTCTGCTCCATGGTTCAATTGGAGCTCATTGATGACGAGGGGCACCTGAAGAGAGCGAATGCCGAAGGATACATCAATGCTAATGGCGGTGGTACATTTCTATCGATACGTTGTTACTTCTATATATTTGTAGTTATTCCGAAGTTCAAACACTCAAATGAATAAGCTTAGATTAATTGACACAGCGAATAAGTTTTTTAAAAATAAGTATCTATTGCAAATAAGTTCATCCTATAAAATAAGTTGTTGCTCTCAGTATGAGACTATATCTCGATCATTGTTTTCATCAGATGACGAAATAGTTTCGACGATAATAAGCCTCTACACTAAATGCCGTGAAGTTCCCATGTCGACGACCCACCCGTGCGCTGTTATTTTGGAGGTATCCAAATGTTTCAGACAAGGGATACACGATCAGCGATGGATTCCGAGCGTATCATCGTTGCCATCTCTAGATGAATAAGAATATACTTTCGTTTTATAATAAAGTTTAACATTATTTCGTTTTGTTTATAATGTTTGCAATTTGCATCACACTTTTTCATTTCCTACCTTCACCTTTTTTATTATTTGTGTCATTCTTTGTTCAGCGTTATCTCGAGATGCGGTGATCTTTTCATAATTTGCACTTACATTTTGCACGGCACTCAATTTATAATTAACCTGACAATTAATCACTGAACATCCGTCCAACCGAGCCTCATTAACAGCTAGCACCATACTTAGGCATTACGTTATAAAAGCCATGTCTTAGGAATTAGCTCTACAGTGTTCGACGATTCCAAAATGGTGAGGTTTTTTGTCGTTGTGGGACTAGTTTTAACAATAGCGGTTTACAAGTTGGAAGCCTCCGAAGAAACTATGAGAGACATCACGTCAAGCTTCCTGAAGGTCTTGGATCAGTGTAAGCGACAAGTGATTGTCAAATTTTATGTAAAATGCACCAATTGTTGTTGAAGCAGCACCTTGGAGTATGCTCTTGGTCTCCGTAGGTTATGCTGTGGTTTTCTACGCGTGCTCAATAGTGGACTAATTAGGGTTCAAACCATATAAGCGCAATGATTCAGGACTAACTTTCTCAATGGGAAATTCCATAGTATTAAGTGTGTTTTTCAATTGTAAATACTAAGTGTGACCAAATTATGACTTTGGCATAGCTCATAATACTCTAGGTTCTTTTCACCTAACCATTTTGTGTCTTAAGCTAAATATTTGATCAATTTTATTAGGTTTAAAACTTATAACTTCATCTTGATACCTGCCATTTTGAGAGATTCTAGCTCGAAGAAAAAGAAAATATTTGTACTGTATTCATCCATCCATTATATTATGTTTAAAGAAATACAATTATTTATTCGTATACTTCTCTTGTCTTCGTTCTAAATGATCCAAATGTTTGTAGTTAAATCTTGGAGACCATATTCTAAGTGATCTATATCACTTCTGGAAGGAAGATGCTGCTCTCGTGCATCGTGACACTGGCTGTGCCATTGTATGCATGAGCCAGAAACTGGATTTACTGGACACCAGCGGAAAGCTCCATCACGAAAACGCTCAGGAATTTGCTATGAAGAATGGTGCTGGTGTGTTCTTACAAATTTAATATAAATTTGAGGTCAGTTGTACTTCCAGGCAATCCCTAAAATGCCTCGATGAAGAAGGGGAAGTTACGATTCATATTACTATTTGATGTTGCGGTTGATCTAGACATAAATGACCTTGAAATTGCACCGCAAGGAACAGTATGGTCAAGTCTCATTTGTTACGAAGAAAAATCCGCTAGATCATAACAATGGCACATTTTCACGAGAACGGTCATTGTTATTATGAAAACAAGCATATTTATACTATTTTTAACACTTCGCGCCTAATTAGCAAACAAAACATTCAAAAACTTATCTCAACATATTTCATTCGACCTTACAAAGGAATCAGACCCAAGTCATTTATATCGGTAGTCAGGGCTACTGTCGCCTGAACTCATTTCATGGTGCCAATTTATAAGCAACAATAATACTCGCAGCTGAAGACGTCGCGGCGAAGCTGGTGAAAATGGTCCACGAGTGTGAGCAGCAGCATGAAGCGAACGAGGACGGTTGTCTGCGTGCGCTGGACGTTGCCAAGTGCTTCCGGACGAGCCTCCGCGAGCTGCACTGGGCACCCACCATGGAGGTGGTGGTCTCGGAAGTGCTCACTGAGATATAGAACATTCAAATAACTATTTATTTTAGACTCTGTACATTTTTGTTCTGTTTTAATTATGTAAACGTAAATATTTATGATTGTGAAAAGTGTAATAAATTGTCAATTTGAAATATAAATTCAATTAAGAGTTGGATATATCGTTGTTATATGTTAGTTATGGTTGAAAATAACGTAAACATTGATTTTTGTAACAACTATTTTTGTTATCTAATGTTATTTAAATGTGTTTGTTTGTGTTTTTTAAATATCTGATAACAAATAACACATTACTAAACTGGTAAAACCTTTGTTACTCCAACATTACACAGAAACTTAAAAAAGGCGTTAGATCCAAAGAATGGGATTGCATCTAATGAAATAAATTAAATTTTAATAAATGTCTGGCTCTTGAAATTACTTGATTTCACTTACCTTTTAGCAATCAAGATGTAAATGAGTTCCCAATGAACATAATCATAAATATTAGACGCTCAATACAAACGGTGATAAATGTTGGAAAAGTTCGTAAACAGCATTAGGAGCGTTGCAAATGCGTTCAATAAGCGTAAACCTAGGAATGTTAACACCTCGCTCGCTGCTCGGCCGAGTCCTATAATGGCTGACGGTGCCATAAGTCTGACCGGGCAGGACAGGACAATCGCGGCTGCAGCTCCCCAGGCTCGAGTTACGACCTAATTGAGATCTGATGTACCTACAGCACACTAACACAAATCAACGATTCTTATTGTCCTGGAGAAGGGCGAGTCGAGCGCGCTCACGACGACCTCTCGTAATCGATGCTTATTGATTTAAATACACGTCCCTGTGCTGCCTCTCCACGGTGCAAAAACAACTCACTGTCGCAAGACAGTTCCAAACGAGCACTGAGCTGAACAAAGGTATTGAGCTCTCCGTGTTTTGAATAGAATTCTATATTGTGTCGATGGAGATGTTAACCTGCTTTGATGGAGTGTGTAGATACATGATCAGATACTTTTACCTGGTCAAATATGGAATCTGCAGCACTGAATAAATATGTCTTGACTCGATTGTTATAAAATAATTCTTATGACAATTATTATACTCAAATAAAATAAAAACACCTTAGATATTTTCCTCGATATCAAATGTGTAACATAAAAACAATGTTACAGTTACTTTCTTGCATGATTAGCAATAAACAAAGATAAACAAAAATTTTAAGTTTGATCGTTCGTACAAGAGAAAGTTGTTATTTGATCGGATCTTTCCACACTAACAAAGCAGTAGTAAAGGCCTAGTTTAATGAACAACATTTTGTTACATCCGCACGACACAGTCCACTTACATTTTTATTATTATTGTGGATTATTTTATAACAAAATAGTTGATTGTACTTACAAATTGCAATAAACGTATTGCTTTCAACTTCCTCTGCACTCAATCCGATCTTAATTTCTACTTAGCGTTGTACATCGCTTCAGGGCTTCAGCTCACAGCGACTAGACCGAGTTACGAGTGTTTGGAGCTAATTGAGGTCTGATGTTCAGATAGTGCGGGATAAATTAACTGGGATCGACGGCTCGGCTTTGTCGTCTGATTTATGGGAGATCGAAGGTGAGGGTAAAGCTGTGTTCAAATTTATGAGCTACATTTGGTCTGAAATCATCTTATCTTTTATTGACATGCGAGAAACTAACGGTTTCTTATCCTGGTTCAGAACTACTTCGATATTTAGCTATAAACATGTCTTTACTATCGACTTTGCATGTCCTTTATTAAAAGGTTCAGCGATTACTAAATACGAACTGAACATAGTAGAGCCCTCTTATTTAACCCATGCGGGTGCACGAAATTTTAAATTTACAAATAATTGGAATGCATACATGCCGGTAGTAAAATTTTATAATTGAATACATCAATGACTTCAATTATTAAATATGTCACCAACTAAAATAATTATGTTAAATACTCAATTGACAGGCCGGTTGTTCTAGTTGTTAGTGAACCTGACTACTACACCGGAGGTCGTGGGTTCGATTCCCACCCAGATCAAACTTTTCTGTGATGAACAGGAATGTTTGTTCTGTGTGTCTGGGTGTGTAATAAAAATATCTATTTAAAAGTATATATGTTTATCAGTTGTCTGATCACCATAGCACAAGCTAACGCTTAGTTTAGGGTCAGATGGCCGTGTGTGACTTGTCCAAACATATTTATTTATTTATTTATCTAAAAAGACCTAAAACCTAAGACCAAAAAAAAAACAAAAAAACACCTGAACCCAGCAATAGAACAGTTATAAGGCTGCAACAATACACACCATTTACTAAGTACTTAATATTATAAAAATAAAGTCCTCTAAATGTCCTAAAGTTCTTGTGCACAATTTTCCCGGGGATTGCGTAGGAGAGCATTGACAACAACCCAGGAGCAGTTTCGGGTTACATCTCATATACAGCGCAAACAGAGGAGCCCGAGAGACTCGGACGTATCGAGTGTCATAGCCACGGGTCTGGACAAATAATTGAGCGATCACTTGTATTATTTATCTGTCTTCATGCTGAACAGTTCCAAGTTCGATGCCTGGTTGGAGCAGATTTACATTTCATGATCCAATTTTACAGGTAGAAGCCGTGATAGCTTAGTGGTTTGGCTTTTGGTTGTTCGTTGGCCGTTGGTCTCTCAAACGGAGGTCCTAGGTTCAAATCCTACGACGCACATATCTATTTTTCAGAAAAGCATATCAAAAGTTGATCATTACTTCCTACTGTGAAGGAAAATATCGTGAAGACACCTACACTCCTGAGAGTTAGCCATAAAGTTCTTGAAGATGTGTGAAGTTCATCAAACCACACTTGGCCAGCGTGGTAGACTATGACTTGTGCCCCTCACATTGTGAGTGAAAACCCCAGCCCAGTACAGTTATGGGCTGCTATGACGAATGTTTCAATTTTGACAGGATCAAATCTGTCAGTGTCTGAATCAAATCGCAGCATGATTTTAAAATTGGAACCTAGTACGTGACCGATACAACGTCAAAATAATAATTATAATTAAAGCTTTTTTAAATATTTAAATAATATTTTTTTTAGTTTAAACTAATAAAGTCTATATACTTTTACAAGATATGATTACAAGTTTTATTAACTTATAAAATTAAACTCATAAAATATATTAAAATATTAAAAAAAAACTTTAATTAAAGTCCACAAAGGAACGCATAAAATTTCATAACTGTATTGTTAAACGTCGAGGAGTTCCCTTGTCTGGAGCCAATCCTGAACGTATCGGTCATGTTTATAATAAATGCATCGTCATCAGATTAGAAGGTTTATG
>DWJZ01000690.1:0-29050 GCA_018249125.1 Asbolis capucinus
ATATTATATATATATATATATATACATTATATTAAATTTCATTCAGATTAGTCCATTCGTTTCGGAGTTGCCATACTAATTTTAACCTGTTATCCTGTGAGGAACTAAGCCATTTCAGACAATAAATCCAAAAAAAATGTTGCGTTTAATTCTTAATTAAGATCTCAAAACCTTTTACTGTCATTGAGTTTTGTTTCACGTAAATGACATAATACAATTACCAGGCCACATATAATGAGGCTGTCGACAGCAGGTTCTTATCTTAATATCAATTCGGACCAATAGTTCCATTGAGATATGGTAAAATGGTTCTTATTCCAAAGGGACAGGATCTAAAATCGTTTGCTTATCAATAACCATACAGTATGCGGGTGCTACATCTGTGTGATTAGCTGAACGACCTAAAATTGTTTAAGTTTGAAAACGGTTCAATTCCCGTGATGGTTAAGTATGGTAACAGGTTTAAATGATCACAATTTATGTTACTTGATAGAATCGAAAGTCGATTTTGAGAATTCATTGCTATATAATAGTTGAAATATAGTTTTACATTGACGACTACAGCATTATGAAATTCTAGATATAACCTTATTCTACTAGCTGTCACATTCAGAGAAAATAAGTACTTAGTATATAGCCTGCATGCTCAATACTCTCATAGAAACGGCAATGATAATTGAACTTTAGTCAAGTCATGGAAGAGAAACAGAATTCAAACAAAAGGGATAACATTTTTAGAAAGGGCTGTATTAAACAATATGAAAAAAATAATGTTTGATAAAAAACTGGACATTACGTTTATATTCAAATATAAATTAGTAATTATGTTTAATAACATGCATTTTAAACTGTAACAATAACAATATTGTAAACCATATTTTGCATTCCCGCTACCACACCGCTACACCGGAAAATCATGGCAGTATTCGTTTTAAGATTATGAATAAAAATAAATAACACTTTGAAGGTTTCAACCACAATATCGCAATATTTCCTGCCATTGAGGTGAAATTCTGGCGGATTCCCGTCAAAAGCCGGCAGCGACGCGAAATTGTATCAATTGAGAGAAAAATTAATATCGACTGCATTGAACCTGCATCGTGCCGATATTTGCTGTGGGAATTTGGGAATTTTTCAAGAAACATTCCCAAAGTTTTCGGAAAAGCGAATTGTTTGCGGCACAGCCAAAGTTTTTATTAGCGATACGGTTTAAGGAACTTTTCAGGTTTTAAAACTTGCATTTGTAAATTTTCAGCTACTGAATTTGACAAAATCGTTTAAATTGTATTACAAGTACTGTTGCTATTCCATATGTCATGTCAACAACACGGGATCTTAAACTGAAAAATCATAGAGCATATACCACCACGTTGTTCCATCTCTAGCACTGTCGTCTATGCTTTTGCTCAAGAACTTACACCCATGTTCTCTGTTGTGTGCGTGGAGTAATTGTGTGTAGTATAAGTGCGTATGGTTTATTGATTAAGTGGTTAGAAAAGTTGACTGCTAGGTTGGGAAGGGAATTCAAGGGTAGAATTCTCACCTAGACCTTGGCCAAGATTGAAAAAGAATTTTGACATACAAACTTGGGAATATGTATGGTAAACATTGTTTGGACTCATGGCCTAGGTATAGGACATTGTTTTCTATATACAGATATACAGTATGCATTTGAAATATACACGTATATCTGATCACCGTACGTGCTGCACAAGTAATTCTTGGTTTGGGACCAAACGTCCACGTGTGAGTAGAACCAATGTTTAATATACATATGTATATCGCAACGGGGACATAGTCACGATAACTTAAATCACTCTAAATAAACATGAAACTTGTTAAGGAGATAAACTTTAGAAACATCGAAAAAGATTAAACCGAGCGGCGTCAGCGGCTTCAAACTATGCGAACGAAGTTAGTTGAGAGTTTAGTTGCAGTTTCTTTACGTTCAGTAGCGGCGCGGCGGCTCGAGGATGGCGGATGGAGGGCGGAGGATGGCGGTGGCATTAATTGCAATAACTCAGTCCGCAGCAACTCGTGGCCGCAACTTTGTTAATTGAACCGATTCACATACTTATTACCTTGCTTAGAACACATTTTGAACTGTCACTAGAATTACGCGATTCGCTCACTGCTCCCTCGCGCCTGTTTATAAACCGCTTAATTTATCTGAGTTCAATTTCATAATAGCGCATTACTGAGCGTCGTTCCTCATCACTGAGGAAACTCAGAGCATATTCAAACACTCTATTAGGCTACGGATTGGTGGGGGTTTAGTGGCAAAGGCGTGTGAAGAATTTTATCCGCCCAAAAGGCTCCGATTGACCATCTGACGGTAACAACATCTACGACTATATACCCAGCATCAGAGATCATTGACAAACGTCTGTCTTCTGCCTGCACCAACCAACTTTCACCTCAAACAACAAATACCGCTGCGGCTTTCAATAGTTGCCACACAGTTGATTGTGAAGTAATGGATCAGTAGAGAATAAAGACCGTCCACCAACGTCTTAGATATGTCTTGTACGTCTTTAAATTGCACCCACTTTATACAACGTTCATCCGTTCCACTATTGATTTTGACATAAAAAACAAAGTAAACTTCACACTCAATATCAATTCACACACTTAATACAAAAATATGATGCTGACGTCACATGCTACGGTAAAGAAAAGGTAGTTGATAGCAAACTACCTGAAGTCCGTGAAGTTTGTTTGGAAAAAGCGAAGTAAACTGGGAAATTTTCCAACTGGGCAGAGAGTAATAGATTGTCATGATGAATGGCAGGCGACGGCGCGCGCCAGGCCCGCCCTCTGTGCCACGCTCTATTTATTTAACTATACATATCACTTCTTTGGGGTTGTATACCCCTGCCGCGGGGTTGTCTCTGGCTTGATGATCTCTGAACCTGAACCAAATTAAATGCGTTTGAACTAATGTATCGTAGTAAACATGAAACATTAAGCGTTTTATTTAAATTGGTACAAAAATAGATTTCAAGATTCTTTATCGGAGCGATGCAGGGGCAGTTACGAAAAAAAATCTCCAGTTAGAGTTAGGGAATGTTTGCTTTTAAAAGCTATACTGATCGTGCGGATTGTCACTCTTAACATGTAACGAAATGATGTTGCTGTCAGTGCACGCTCCGTTACAAGTGCATACGCAGCGACATCTACTGTGTATATGTGGTGTTCTGGCATAGACGTACATATATGTACATGAAGTGTACATCCATGTCGTTATTGTAACATTACAAATTGAAATACGCATTTATTTTTCTTAATTCGAGCTGCGAGCGGGCTTCGAACTCAGGCCTCCTCGTTCGGGCCGCCAACTTTAATACCATTAGACTGCCACAGCTTACATTAAGATATACATATAAGTCAAGTAAGTTTTAGTTTTTGTTCATTCATTGAGCTTTCAATTTAATGGCAAAACTTGGCAGTAATCTTCCGGAATGAAGACCTCTTAAATCGATGGAACATCGACAGGAAATATTTACAAGCTTGTCCTATTGGCAGTAACGACGGAACTTTTTGATATTTATCAACATTAATTAAGTCGTTCGTTTATTGGCAATCTGATAAATTGGCAACATTGTTTTAAATTTGAATCTTAATTTAATTAATAGGATCATTGTGACGCATGTCGGATACAGATAGAATACAAATTATTCAAAATATCTTTGTTAGTAAAATGCGAATTTTATAATTGTTGTGCGTTTGAACCACCCTGTAGCCTGGTTGGTAGCCTGTAGCCTTGCTCGCAAAACAAGGGGTCTCAGGTTTGATTCCACACTGTAAATGTAACGGAATAATGTTTATACTGGGATCCTTGGTGTTACTTGTGTTGTATATTAAAGTTGTCCATGACTGATAATAATAGTGCAGCGTATGAAAACCGGAATATCCATTTTTATAATTCTTTTTTTGTTCAAAAGCTAATACTCATCGGATAATTGCGTGTAATTTTGTGCGACATCTGACGGATAGTGTTTGAGTTATCCTTAATAATGTGCATTTAACTGGTTGCAACTACGTTGACAGTGACAGTTTCATTATATTACCTGTCGGAGGCATTTGAAGTCGGTGTTTTTAATGATTATGCTTGTTAAAGAAGATACAAAATGATTTACGAGGCTAAAAAACAAGCTTCATTGAGTATATTATACACATTATCTTAGTCTAACGAGTCTCAGAACATAGACTTTTAGTGCAATTACTGTAAGTATGTAATAAATATCCTGCAGGATTAGAGTAAATCGGATAAAAATGAGAATTCGATAATCCATTGTTCCACCTGTGAAACTAAATAAAGGCACAATCCTAAAACATTGTGAAAACACGAAAAAGATCCGGCTACAAATACGAGCAACAAATATATCCGGATGGCGCTGCCGGGTAACACGTGGCCCGGTTTTTTCACAGGCCAAAAATACACCCTCAGGTAATTGGTGCAACCTGACCAGCTGCATATTGGAGGAGAAATACGCCAGGAAATGTCATCGAATAATAATATTTTGCCCGCTTCATAATTTTAATATATTATACATACATATATGCAAAAGGGGATGTTCTGAGGATGGATGTTACTCCTTTACGAAAAATATATTGAAGACATCTGAATGAAATTTGGCACTGAAATTGATTGCAGTTTGAAATTAAACACAGGTTAAAGAAATAGATAAAATAAAAGGATTTTTTTACTTTATTTCACTTTTTATTAAAAAAATATAGGGACGAATACGCGGGTGGACACTAGTCAGCAATACGATCGTTTTAGTTTTTATTTTACAAAGTGCTCCTACGTCGGTGCTATTGGCACTCTATTACTCGTCGATGTATGTATTATACTGGATGGCTGTTTGAGTAAATTATGTTGTCTCCACCGTCGTCCCGCAAGAGTGCTTCGTTGAGGAGATCACACTGGATAAGAGTAGTTTTCCTCAGCACATCTTGTAAATTTATATACATATACAATTGTGATATTTACATTCAAATAATTAGCGAACATACTAGGTAGCCGGTAGGTAGGTAGAAGAGGGAACTTCACATGTTTCTTTTACTTTGTGAAACATGTCACAATATGGAGCAGTAGAGATATTCCTTTTTTAAATATCTCAACAGCGTAAGTGGACGCTAAAGATGCCATTAGAACGCCGGCTGGTTGACATTGGCTCAGAATAGACACGACGAGAGCTGGCACCGCCGTCGCGGGCGCCGCGGGCCGGCAGAACCTCAGCTGTCGTTATTATATGTATTTGTTTTATGTGTACAGAAGATGAAGAGAAGTGAGTAAAGACCGTGAATAAAGGAGAAGACAAGGTTTTACTCAGTTGCTGATTCTAGCAAAAAGGTGATAGCCAAGCACGCTTTTCGAAAAGATACGGCTGTTTCTATGATGGCCCAGTTATGAGCACGGGTCTCTCTCGCGCTGATGAGATCTAAACCATATTTCACCTCTCTGCTCCAATGCGGTTAGTGGCCAATCCAAATGTCGGTAGTTTTTATACCAACCGATGGTCTTCGACATGGCTTAACGACTGTTATCTGACGATAATAAACAGCTTTACGTATACTCCGAAGCATGGGAGTGCTTATGAATCTTTTGGCCTAAATCATTATAAACGTAAGATTTATGAAAATTCGCGCTTAACAATAATTAGGTAAGTAGATTAATTACCATAATTGAAATTAATTACGCAAAACGGAAATTATAACGCACATTAATTAAATAATTGTGGAAATAATTCAATACATTTTTGTTTATGCAGTCAATATTAGTCAGGCGTAGCACGTAGACAGCACTACGGCGTAGCTACTATGTATTAGCTACGGCGCTACGGAGTCGTAGGCCGACGCCGACGCCGCGCCGGATTAGCATGTCAAAAGATCACGCAACACGACAAATGTGGATTCAGTTAAGAAATAATTCTAAACCGTTTCAGGCAACAAATTATTTCTTAGTGATTTTAAAGCTATTTTGACTAGGGACTAAGCGTTTTAATGTTCGATAACTTGGCGATACTAGCCTGGCTTGTGTAATTCTTGAGTTACAGGCAGAGCTAAGCGACAGGGGGCAAGATAAAGGTGGATAGGTGATCAATACATGCCAAAAAATTATCACCAATCCGCATCGAAACAGCGTTATCGAGTATGCTCTAGACCAGGGGTCGGCAAGCCGCGGTCCTTGGGTCACATACTACTACAATGCGGTCTACATCGACTCCATTTACGAGACACAACTTGACCTGCATCAACATCATATAAAATTTGTGGCCCTCATATGAGACAAGGTTGCCGCCTCGTGCTCTAGACCACTTTCAGAAGGAGCAGAGCCCCGAGCTCTTAGTGACCTATTAATGTACTTTGGTTAAGTTCACTGAACACAAAATAATTTAAAACATAACTTAAGTAAGACTTTTGTAGCGTATTACGGCTTACAAATACGATTCCCGGTTGAAGCAGATATTTACGTGACAGTTAGATGTTTGTACCCGGGTCCCGAGTATGAGGTATGTATTGTTCAGGTCTTCCATACCATACAAGCAGTCCTTGTGCGGGGTTATGAGGTAGTAAACGTGTATTTTAACGGTATCGGTGACATAGTAAAAGATAGAACATTGTCATTATATGTCACATCATTGTTGCATCAATATACTAATGGCACTACCACAACTGATCATGTCACTCTCCTCGTGAATTAGAAGACCTAGAGCATGCTCCCCCACCCTGTTCCCGTGCGGAGTAGTGTACGGGCCAGCGGTCCGAATTGGGACTTATCACTCGTATGTCAGCCAAAGGTCACCGATACGGCTGCTATCCGACGGTAACAACTAGCTCACATGGATTTATGTGCCCTTCAAAGCATAGAAGCATTCGAGATTTTTTGCCACTAATGATAACCCGATTCTTATCGACTACACTCGCTGTAGCATAACTCGCAAAACATGACAGATAAGAAATGGTATGAGAGCTTCATTTCACAGCTTAAAATGGTGGTAATCATGATCACTGGAACCCACGACTGTCCAGGACTTGGGTCTCCTCATAAAGTGAGAGGTCTAGGCCACAGTCCACCAAGCTGGCCAACATCACACCCCTCAAAAAACTCCATGAGGACCTGTCAGGAGCGCACGGTTCCTCACAATGTTTTCCTTCACCGCAGGAAGAGATGCTAAAGTTGTAATAATGGTGATAGCTGTAGTTCAAGTATGTTGGTCAATCAGAATCGACAGCACCAAGTTATTGAACTCCTCTTTGACTTCGAACAATAGTAACTCCTATCGAACGGTAGATGGTATGTAGGTCAACTCCTCAAAGAGCCTTCTGTACAGAATAGTTTTGCCACTATCCGCGAATAATTGCCTTTATTAGATATATTTTAACAATATATTAGTTACAGCTAATAGTTTGCCACTAGTTTAGTTCGACAAGCAGACTACCTACTCTACCGGCTGGTAGGCCGAGATCGGTTCATTGTATAAATAACATCGATGGTCATTAAATTAATTTGTATTCTAATAACAGATACATTTGTTCCGTACACAGTGTAGGGATGTACCAAGAAAACATGTATGGAAATACATGCATCCTCTAAAGTTGTAAGAAAGTTTGTTTATACAATGTTTCCCAGGAAAATTACATCAGTGATAGAATATTAGTAGAAGACTATAGAACATGTCAATTCCACCCTCAGCGATTTATTGCAGCTTTTGAATTATAATTGTTTCTGTCCTAAAGTTCAGTGTTTTACCTCAGATATTTTCCTATTCGATCATAATATGCTCTTCCGTCAGAATACGCTTTCGTTGCTTGCGATATTTTACTTTGAGGAACCTATAATTGTTCCTAGGAATATTCGTCAGTAACTCAACCATAGTTTCTCAATCTTCACGCGGATTTGAACCGCATCTTCCCTACATATTTCTTCGTCATCCCCTACACTCTGGGAAGCCGCGAACCACTGAACCCACGACATAATTTTCAAGCCGAGTGCCTCACTCTATTGAATACTAGCGGCCCGTCTAGGCTCGCACGGGTACACATTTATATTTTAACTGCGTAGGGTACCGACCACGCGATTGAGCTTCACACCTACTTATTTCATAGATGTATACGCCCCTTCTATATTTCAGAGCCTCCTTTTCCTCTATTTATTATATTAATGGTGAAATAAATTTGGGAATTGGTCAAGTATTTTTGAGTTATTCGATACAAACATACAAAAGTGGAACCTCTATATTTCCTTTTCTTAATATAATAGTACAGAGGTTTGTAGGCGAGAGGTATTACTCAGTGGCACTAAGACAAACTTGCCGCTGAACTTCAACTGTACATTTGCATTATCTGTGGTACCGTCGCAGTTTAAAACGGGATTTATGTCACTACTAACTTAAAGATTTATCTTCGTTGAATTACACACGGGTTTAATGTATCTCGTATACGACCTCAAATCATTCATTTCATGTTGGTACCTTCAATAGTACTTTCCAGCTTCGGAGAGGAATCAAAGCCGTTACCCCAGTTATCGCCAGGTAGCATCTTTGAGCCCTGAGGTCTTCGCGCGATATAAAACCTCCCTGCTTGGGTTAGCAGTTTTCTCTCACACTAATAGGGATCGCAGCAGTGTGAAGTACGCCCCAGGTCTTCTTATTTAAAAGGAGAGGAGCGTGCTTAGACCGCTGATGGGTTAAAGGCAAGTGGTATATGAGAAGATAAGAGTACTTGTCACAATACATTTGTAGATCCAAAACACCTTGACAAGGTTTCGCTTACAGTTCAACTAAGTAAAGAAAAGACTTCTATTCTTCTTTATTCTCCGAAAACGATTACTTTGGAATGTTGCGGGACAAAAATGCATGTACAATATATCTGAAGATAGACTTCAGAAGTGTATTTGTCTATATAACGGATTTCTTAGCTAACCTGCTTTGAAATAATAATATTTCTTCTTTCCTTAAACTATGCAGGATCCAATATGCCATGTTCCCTGTGATGGTCATGCGATGGCCAGAATATAAAGAATAGAAAAATCTGTGCCGAACATGTCATGCCGTGTGACCACAAACATTAAAAACAGACCGTCAATATGACGACATAAATCTTATTTATTTCTCGTACAAACACACTAATATTACATTCGAATCCTTTTAATATACCCCGCGTAACATATTTTCCCATCAGAGCGAACCCCGTGCCCGTGCTTCCATGGCTATGGAGACAAACGTGAAAAAATATAACAGGAAAGTAATCTTATATGAAAAAATATTATTAGTTCGAAGAGTCGTATCGCCGATGCTGTGTGATTATTTTGCTTGCTTGGTTCGACCCCAGAACTGCTTTCAGTATAAAACTAATACGATATTGGGTAAAATGTGCTGAAAATACGAGAATATTTTTGAAGGCAATACCTGATATCCGAGGAAAAGAGGGGAAGTCCTGTCACATTACGGTAAATGGTTTACATTTCATATGTATGATGCGTTGTCAGCCAAGAATCGGCTATCAGTATCACAGCCGAAAAACGACTTGCTGATATCTTATTGATCCAGAAATAGCCCCATATGGAGATCATGTTTGTATTTTTAGCTACCCACTGCCATAGCTAAGTCTGTTATAGTAACCAAACAGATACTGTTATTACAAATGTGATTTCACAAATCCAAATACACGTGCCAAGGTTCACGACAAAAAATGCCCACTCGAAGAATAGAGACTTGACTATTATATGGAATGGAATTGATATTAGACTTTACCAAAGAATTTCTTTAAATATTCTCTTACTTTTTTAATAAATTTATAACTTATGTAGGGATTTTGTTTTGTATAGTTTTGACTTTCGTTAAGTGAGCTTTTGGCTCCTACGACGAAATAAACAATTATAATTTTATTTCATTCATATTATTTTGTCAATAAATCCTATATTAACACGGACATTATAATTATATAAAGGCTCCAAACTGTCACGTGACTATGATTACGTCATAAGCCAGTAGACAAGTCTCGCACCGGTGCTGTCAAAGTTAATAACTGATTTGTACGGACATGACAGATAGATCGACTTGTTTACCGGTCAGTAGCGTCAACGTGCACCGGCTGGTGATCGCCGTCACGTGATAGTGGATAATTTAAATTGTGTTGTTAATCTACATATACAAAAAGTAAAGTAAGTTTGTGAGTTTGTTTATCCTTTATAGACTATGAAAGAGACAGATCACTGATGTCTATAGCAAATTTGTTAAAAATTATGCGGAATAGGAACCAACATTATATTGATCGGACACATGTTTGACGAGTGGATGCGTAGCAAAGCGCGTCGGGCACAGCTAGTGTTTGTATAAAATCTGTCTGTATTGTGTAACACATCAATATGAATGTGTAACACGTGTTACATCCCGATTATATTCATTTAACAATCATTTACATCAACATCATTCATTAAATTTTATTGGAAGAAATTATTATAAACGGACTTTGTTAGCGGAGTTGAAACTCATCGACCGATTCTATAATTAACAATGTACCGTCCCTAGCCGCGACCTGACCAATCATTTGTATCGTTTCTAATTTTTAAATACTGACTGAAATATTTGTAAGTCGATTTAAACTTATTATTGTTATTAATAAACGGTTTTTTTAAATATTCATTGTTGTCTGTCTATACCTTTCTCGACGCCGAACACGGGCGATGGTCACATATCATCAACTGACCCGTTGCCTCGATTATCCGTTTTGTTTTTTTAATTTTATCTGGAGAATATTTTCCTTAAAAGATTTTTATTTTTACATTTAAGATCCACTATGCATATGAATGCGATAAATTATGTGGACAAACGCCCACAACTGGGCAAAACTAAGTATTGGACTGGAATTCTTCGAAAAGGTTTCTTCTCCACCATCTTGTTTATATAAACAAAATGTGTCCAATATTTCCCAGCAGCGGCAACAGACATGTAAATTCCACAAAGGAGCTGAATGTACAGCGGGCCGTCGGCTTCAGCGTTTTAAATGCGGATATATTATTGGAAATATTCTAAATCTGTCTTTACGAGTTCAACGCGAGACAAATATATATGGTCTAACGTCTGGGTAAATTGGATTCAAACACAGAAATAAGAGTCGAAACAAACTAACTAAACTGTCAGCCTGAATTCGGTCCTAGGAACCCTAGATTCAACTAACTTTCAAGCAATAGTTACAAACGAGCCAGGTTTCAACTGCGTTACAATAACAGTTTCCCCTTCATATAGGCTACAAAAAACATGCTTCATATTTGTACACACCCGTACAAAGTTGACTTGCAATACAAAATATTGAATGTACGGATTTCGCTCTATCGATATTTTATTATAATAATATGAAACTAAAGAAATAACTATCGACTTAATTAGCATTCAAATGTAAGAAAATATTTAAAAAAGGGAAATGAAGAAGTGGATTTAAGTGAAACGTGCAAGATTTGTCCGGACAGGCCAGCCGCTGACTGACGTTGTGAATTAAATAAGAGTTTGTGCCAAGGTTTATTGATATAGTTGAAGACAAAAGCATTAAGTATATGTAGATTCTTAATACAAAGTATTACAAAAAAATCATAACTTTATAGTTCATTGTTGAGTGGTTCCCTTGTTTGGAGCCAATCCTGAACGTAGTATCACGTCATGCTTAAAAAAATGCACTCTCATCAAGACGGAAGGCTTTTGTAAAAATTCAGCCTCGTAGTGTAGGAAGATGTGGGTCTATTTAAGTTTGCAAGATATACAAACATACTAATGACACTGCAAGTCAAATAAAAGCTTGTAAGAATACTAAACACCCGCAGACCTGACAAGTTATTAAATAAGCAAGAGCAAGAGACAGAATTGATAGTATATAAAGACGTGCTGCAGTAATTAGAGCATACAGACATCCTCATTGTGTCCAAATTCCTCTGTTTAGCCGAGTCAAATTGACGCCGTGATCAAAGTGTTGCCCTGAAGGGAAATCTTAAGGTTATTTCAGATCCTTCAGTTCATTTAAGACGTTATGGAAATAACATTATCGTATTTTCCTCTCCCAATCTGTTTGGGGACCAAATTTGTTCTCTTCTATTGCGTACCTGCTCGTCCTATAACAATAGGTAGTTTAATGAACCCACCATTAATATATAGAACCTTTTTTGTTATTGTTATCGTTCCGGACGCGGACTGTCTTTGTGCCGCCACCTTATTATCTCTCCTTAAACTTTGTTCCGGATTCCTTATAGATAATGATAATGGCAGTTTGGTTTCTGTAATTATGAATCTATTGCTAAATTAATGCGCTTCTATGACCGCACCAGGTGCACACCGTACCGGCTGTAGCAAAGACACATCTAGGACAGTTAGACAATTCCTCAGCGTGGAAATTTAGAATTCACATACATGGGTTACCTTTGTGGTACCTCTAGTAACGTAGTCCTTAACACTTAAATTTAACTTTAATGTTGACGCAAATGTACTGGGTTTCTAACTCTTACCCTCGCCACACTCCGTGAACCTCATTATCACCGTCTAAAGCTCCGGCTGTCTTTGTACAACCAGGACGCTCATACATTTGTTAACAATTTTTGTTTTACGCAGCGAAATAATGTAATTTGTAACGATGTGAATACGAAATGTAGACTCCTGCCGACGTCTCTACGAAGACCTAAATTAAAATCCAAGCTGCATGTTGGATGCATGCCCGCTGTATTCAAATGTTTATCATACAGGCGTGTCAAATAACAAGATTTTAAAACAAATTTTATCAAAAAAAGAGATCTGTATAAATTCATATTAAACAAAACATTAAGTTAATTAAAATAATATATGTTGAAATATTTTGTTAATTATTTAATTAATAGTTGAAATTTGTGAGTGCTTAAATTTTATAAATAGGACAATAATGTTTATGGTGTAAAGTTAAGTTGAGCTTCCGGAATAAGAAAAAAATATAAGAAAAACCTGAAACACTGTTAAACGTAACCGCTAAAAACTTTAAAATTCTTATACATCGTATACACCGTACATATCTACTCTAATATTTTATACAGGAAACAAATAATTAGTGCGTTCATTGGAGGAGAATAAGCCGCGAATCTAATGGATCTATTTGAAAAATGAATTCACCACTGAATTCGTACATTATCCTTGACGAACATGAATGATATAATTCAAAACCATTAGAAATTATCAAAATTTCCTGATTAAATAAATAAATAAACAAACATAGCAAAATATGTCATGTCATGTACGCTGCATCTATTATGAACAATAGAGCAAAGTGATGTTGACACTATAGTTTTATAGAGGACATCAATATCTATAAATAAATCCAAGATACTGTATGTCTAATTGTTACATTTATGTGACAATAACTCCTTTTTTTCTGATAACCGGTTCTTCCGAAGCGAAACGACGGTAGTTTCTAGTATGTAAATTATCTGATTAGCAAATATAGTTTCAAGTGTTCCGTACCTCTACATGTAACAAACTGCAAAGAGGAAGTTACCATACGGCAACTTGAATCATCTCGACACACTGAACACTAGTAGGCGAATGCTTAAGAAGTAAAAGTTGCGGAAACGGAAAGTTTAACGGAGAGCATTCATCGAGTTCCAACATTGTTTTTAAACCGACGTTTTACATTCAACAGCGTTCAGTGTTCGGCTCGGCGCAACTTAACAGAGGTTAGGACCGAATTTCAGAAATCGCGACATTCCAACCGCAGCCACATGTACTCGGCTCCTATACATGAACCCGCGAATTAATCCTATACAATTTTTAAACGCTCAAACCTCAGAGAAGCGCGCGGAATACACTTTTGTGTGCGAAATGGGACGAGGTTCACCGTAGTTTGTGAATTGTTTAGATAATCTGTTCTGTGATTTTAAATTCGCTCTCGAAATACGCGTATTTAATTCAGATTTTGAACGTCACCTGTGAAAATCGCTCCTGTGCGTCCAGGATGTCTATGAAGAGCGAGAGCTTATGGTCCATGATGGGGAATCCATTGCGCGGCTGTTGCAGCAGGTGTCTCACAGCTTCCCTCACGGCCGCTGGCGTGCTCGGAGTCCCGGGGGTCCCCAGAGACGGGTAGGCCCCCATCAACCCCGAGAGCCCATGGAAGGTCGCAGACGGCTTCGGTGGGGTCTGAACGCCTCCGCCGGGCAGGGACAATCTCCGCGACGTAGACGGCGGCACAGCACCATAACCGTTCGTCATAATCGCGGGTCTCTGCAACTGGTAATCACTTCTCGAGGACGGCAGGTTGAAGGTAGCGCGCGGGAGGGTCGACAACGTGTTAGGAACGGGTCGCGGCCTCCGGGGGACCGGCTGGAGGAGCGGGACCGAGGGCCAGTCATCCTCGACGGAGCCGATGGAGTGGGGTCTACGAGCTATCTGGGTGACGGGACGGGGTGCGACGACGCTCTGCGGCCGCCTCGGGAGGCGGTCCGACTGGATGGGGTTCGGCGGCGTGTAGGGCGAGAAGCCGCCGAAGTCGTCGTCAAGAGGAATCGAAGGTTTGTTAGGTTCGGGCGCCGGAGGCGGAGGGTCGTCGAAGCGCGGCCAGGCGAGGCTCAGCGAGTCCGGCTTGCGGGGCGGCGCGGGCCGAGGCCTGCCCGCCCCCTCGGTCATGGCGGCCGCCGCCGGCAGGGTCACATGGCGCGAGGCGTGCGTCGCGCGCGGCGTCCGCCGGCCGACTGACGCCGCCGCCGCCGCGACGCTGCAGCCCCCTGCACCGACGCACGACGCAGCGGTGTTTTGGTGGCGGTTTTTATTCGTATAGGGTTACGCTCGTCGGATTGCTCTACATTCGAGTCGACTCTGCGATGATTTATTACGCCGCCAGTTAAAACATTTCAACGGGAACGGCTCGCTAAATTATTATTTGTTTTCCGCATTATTACGCCTCATTTCTGTTCCACTGCCCTTATTATGTTAAAGGAAGCGGGTCATTGCGGATGTATAAAACCCTCACCTGCCTCATATAATTACTTTTGTAATGTCATTCTTGGATTTTTTTACAGTATTTTCGCGTTAATTATGTAAATTTGTATCGTAATATCTGCCTAAATTCATAAAAATATTGGCTAAGGCGTGTGAAAATCTCGTTTAAGTACTTAGCGCTCGTCAACTTAACGAAGTATACTTAGGCAAGTTATAGACTCGGGAAAATTAAGTAGGCCCCGTAAAAGATAATTATATTAAGTGTAAGCAAATTTTCAACTAAGGCAGTGCGGCGCATAATGCTAAACAGCTTAAGGGCTTAAACAAACATGGTTAACAAGTTCAGTTGAATTCAGAGGCTCTTTACAAGAAGCTTGAGGTGATAATCGGTTTGTTAACCTGGCCGAACACGCCTCGCGGTGAAGTTAACAGACATAGCTGCTCCACTATACTATTGAAGCGATGGTATTTATAAATATCGACATTCGTTTCAGTTTCAATTTGTACTCCAACTCTCCTGAAACATGTAACTATTGTTTTTTTATTCGGTTAACATAACCTAAGCGTAGTCTTCTTATTTTAATGCCATCAACAGTGAATCGAGGATATTTTCCAAGCTTTCATTTACTTCTGTCTCCCTCAGCGTCTGTCTGTAACTAAATCTTGCAAGTTCAATATCATCCTCTTCCTGATGTCCGACTGAGTTAAAATTTATCATTTTCTCTGTTTATATCAAATTTCCTATTGTTATTGTATTTCTGTAGGTACTCACGGTCGGAGCAATGACCTCAACGGATGAGTTAAGTTATTCGCTAATTGAATGAGACTTATCGAGTTATCAAGTTTATGATAACTGAGCTCGATGTTCCTATGTATGATGAAATAAAATAATTTGGCTTTTGACTTTTTCGACTACTAAGCTTCCTCTAAATCAGTTGAGTAGCCTAGGCGTAGAAAGGTAACAGACAAACAGTTACGCAATTATAAGAATAGCATGAATATTTGATTATTAAAATGATTCATCAATTTAAGGTTGAGTTTCAACGAGCACACCATTTGTCGCACAAACGAGCTAAAGCCGGCGGCACACGCGCGAGCTGTGTATATCGAGATCGTATCGTAAATCAGCTATGTACTACCGCCGCCGCCGCCGCCGCCGCCCGCGACCGCCTCTAATACACTCCGTAGACGTATCGCTTGCAAATGACGCTCGGCACGTCTACTGCCACGTCTTGGATACGTCTCTACGTCTTGGGTGGGCATTATACTGGATTAAAATAATATCTCCGAGTCGTTGTACCTGATTTCAGTTTACTTCTGCCAGTGATACAAGAATCCTAACGCGGGGATGAAAGTGTATGTGTTTATTTTTTTTTTTTTGATGTCAACATCTTTCATTTGTATAAAACTAATAACGGCCAATGGAAATGTTAATTTAACGTGTAACAAAAAATTTTCATCTTAGCAGAAAATACCGCCATCCAATAACTCTACAAAACTACTTGATAGTGTCTTTAGTCGTAAACCGATATTTTAGAGCCAATGTGCCGAAGCCATTAGTAGTATCGGTAGCTTGGTCCCAGCACACTAATATATCAATGATGCTCACTCGGCATGAGTGCGCTATAAATACCACTAATTCTGGTATGTTCCAGTAATTTGGCTTCTAGAAAACACCATTATCAACTCAGAAGTCAGGGATAGTTTTAGGTCGAAGAAATGATTTACCAAGGTTTCATCTTGGTATTAATGCAGTTAAGTTTAAATTTGTGAAATATTGAAAGATTGTCATCTGATTTTCCTAACAAAATACATAAGGCAACCAATAATAGATGATAACCACGAATAAATGGCGGCCGGGCAAAACTCGGCTCACCAGCTACTAGGATTATAAAACCCGCAAAGATTTCATGAAAACTTATAGGTATGCATTAAAAGCGCGACCATGCATTCGGGGTGTATGTGTGAGTGGATGCAACGAACTCTAAACCGCCACTTAATGCGTTTCAAGTGTTGCTATTTTAGCGCCGTGTTGCCGCTTCAAATGTTTAATGAAAGCGTTATGCTTGTTTCATACTGGATGTTTCACATTTCTGCCGGAGACCCTGAAACACGTTCCGTGTACGGATAAATTCTCCTTATATTAACTACCACTTCTCGCATCCGAGACTAATTATGTCTGGCAAAACATTAGCTCAATTTATCACTATCAAAAGCTTCTCAACGCTATCACAGTGCAGCCTGACCACGATGAATACTGTGAATACCTGGTCACCTCCAAATAATCTAAAAAATAATCTCAAAATAATCTAATTTCAAACAGCCTGGAAACATTTCAACTTGTTCTTTTTACTATTCTTAAAATATTCAAATCTCAGCCATTCTCACTTCAAGCTCGCTTATCATTTAAACGCTTGTATAAATTGTTCACTAAAACTCGACTGAATTTAATTAAGAGGACTTGCAACCATAAATTGTTCTTATTCTAACGTCTCTGGCGGCCAATAGATGACACATGGAGGCGATGCATCACCCAGTGTGCGCCGACCTTAATGGCAATTGCCTGTATGCACCGATAACCTCGGTCGCGGAGACCGTTAAAGATTTAATCCATATTTGGAACCAGAAGAGGGTTAAAAATACTATTTTAAAACTTCAATTAAATATTATTAATACCAAGTTTTACTAACCACACTTAAAGTCAAAAATTCTGAAAATTCTCTTCTTTTAAAAAATTCTCTTCTATTGTGTTAACCAGGCAAACTAGTAGAAGAGTCATCTGATGATAAGTGATAATCGCCACCAGCGATTTGAATAAAACTAAGGCAAGAAAAAAGTAATAAAGCCAATTTTTTAAACGAAGAAGACAAAAAAGAATAAAGAAAACATCTGGCAAAATTACGAAGACCAATGAACCCCAGGCACTCTGAATAAGACTAGTGCAAGATGGGCGACAGAAGAAAACCTATGATGTCATAAAGAAGAAAAGCACATTGCAATCAACAAGCAAAGTCTACGACATTGATGAAAGGGTTGAATCGAACTAAATCGAATCAACTACTTGATCGTTTACCGATCGGTGCTAACACTTAAACTGTTCGTCTGTCCGTCCAAAGGAGCGGGTTCCGTCCAAGTTGGATCATTAAAATGTCGTTAGGTACTAACGCGCAGCTGATGCGCTGGATGCCAATGAATACAACATTGGTTTAAAATAAAAGCAAGACGATAATACTACGGCTGAAATCTTCCTTGTATGGACCAGGTATCAAATGAGTCAAGTTAAACTTTGAAAGTAAATCATGTAATCATCATAAACACTACTTCATAATAATGAGAAAAAGATTCAAAGAGTTTTTCGTTGATACCTCGGTAGCTTGTAACGATCGTAAGTGAAAGACTAAGTTAAGCAACAGTAAGAGCGCAACGAAAGTGGATGAGATCATTAGTGGCAAAAAGTAATGGGTGCTTCAAATCTTCGGTGAACACACTAAAGCCAATACGATTGTTAAAGGGCACGAATTCCGCATTAAGGCTCGTTTTTTAAAGTGAAGAGAAAAGGAAATTAATAACCAATCAGATAAAGCAGTGATAACCCAGTGGTTAGAATTCTGCCTTCTACTCGGAGGGTCCAGGTTCAAATCCCAGGACGCACACTTCTGACTTTTCGGAGTTATGTGCGTTTTAAGCTTTTGAATGTCACTCGGTATAACGGTGAAGTAACAAATCGTGAGGAAACCTGCATGTCCTGGGAGTTTGCAAAAAAACTCAAAGGTATGTGAAGTCTGCCAATCCGCACTTGGCCAGCAGGGTGGACTATGGCCTTAATCTTCTCATTCAGAGAAGAGGCCCGTGCTTAATAGTGGGCCGTGATGGGTTGAGATGATGATGATGAACTAATCAGAATACTTTGGTTCGCTCCACTTTGATAGAATCTGGACTAAATCTATTTTTTTATTAAAACACAATGATATAGCGTATTCTATCCGTTTTGATGGAAATCAACCGTAAATAATACATCTATCGTCATTTGTACTTCCCCTCGGACGTAGTAAGTGGTAGAACAATTCACAGATATGACTTCTTCATCGGTGTAGATTACAGCTGGAAAATGAATAGAGCCGTCCAATCAGTGCGGGAAATTACTGGCGGACGCATTTAAGCAAGTTCTCTCCTTTATCGAGGTGTTTAACAGCTGGAAAACGCGTTTACGCGTCCCATTCCTTCATCGGGCGGGATGTGGGTCTTGGAATGCACACTAAAACTTAACCATATTTTACAATCATGCTCATGACGTCAAGCGATGGCTCAATGGGCCATGGGATGTGTTATGTCTCGGAAGTAAGTGAAATTAATTCTTTGGTGAATTATGATTTAAGTAACGTCAGCGGCAGTTCATAAGTAAGTGCACAGGAATGAGGAGACAAATAAAATAAGGCTTATATCCTTCCCAAAACGAACCCAACCTAGCTAGCCTAAAAACTTAAGCCAGAATAGGCATTGAGTGGTAAAAATAAAAATATTTTTGCAAGCCTTCTTAAAATATGGTGGAATATGGTCTAGACTTCCTCAGTTATTTATGGGTTATTAGTGAACCCGTGATCTTTACTAGGTCGTAAATGGTTTGAATCATTTAAAAATATTTAACGAACAAAATGGGGTTTTATACTGTGTTTTATTTACTGTTGAGGTTGGGTTGAGGTGCTTGAAATGTGTTCGCGTAAATATATACCATTAAGAAGTCATTAGTCGAAACAGTGGCCTGGTTATATGAACGGACGCGTCTGCAGCTTGCGTTACACGACCTGCGGCTTGCGGCTCAGATAAAGTCATGTTCAATTTCAATCTTCCTAAGTTAATCGGGAACTTTAAGTTTGAGTAGGTTGAGCGACCTCTAGGCTATTGGCGAATTAATCTTGAGCATCTCCGTACTTCGAAGGACACGAAAGCAATTGGGTCCAGTAGTCGGATTATAGCAGTCGCGAAGTTATGACGGACATCTTGGAGAGAAACAGAAACTTCAGACACTGTTATTTCAGATACACACGGTCTTAATTGACACCGCTTTTTAGGTACACAAATGGACAGACTGGCATGAAAGTTATCGTAGACGGGTTGAGTATACTCTCTTGGAGGTATCACATACAGAACCCTAAAGCGGCGAGAGTCATTAGTAAACATGACGCGGCGCGTTATTTAGCGAACGACCTCTAATGCGGCCATTGTTGATACGATGCTGTTTCAATTTATTATGAGAAATGACATCGTTTTGTTTTATTTGATGAGAAATTATCATTTTGAGTAATATCATTCATTTAATGAATAAGTAATTAATGTCTTTAGATAATTAGCTGAGTATTTTAGCAAAGAATACTATTGGAAATAACCAACTTCTCATTGAACTTTATTTTATTGCAAGAGAAATTTTAGAATTGGTATATTTTCAATTAAAATGTAATGTGTAAGGAGTTTTTAGGGTGAAATAATGGATAAATCTAAATTGGAACAGAGATTCCACGTCAGTGCGTCAGACGGTGCACTGTGACGACCGTAGTTGCTATTGTAGGAAACCCTGTGTCTTACTTTGTTGCAATTACACTGTGACTATCCGCTTTCTTCCTCACCTCGTAACATTCTGGCTTATATAGGTCACGTGATAAGAATTAGGGCCTCGCCCAGTCCTCCACGAGAGCTGCCTTTGATCCTTTCTGATCCGTTCCACCCTTTGTTTATGATCGGGATTAAAGAAAATTCTCTCCGGCCTTTGAATTACCGTCTGCTAAGAATGTTCCAGAATTGCTGTTCAAATAGCTATGAGAATTATGTACAAATAAGATTTATGTACGAAATTCGCCCGTCGCTCTTTGTCCATATCGATGTCTCCTATGTATGTAGTATAAGGGTCATCATGTAAAATTATAACTTAACAAATACACATTTGCATGCATTTATAATTACTAACATGCATGCAGTATTGTTTTACAGTGCATGTCCTTAATTATAGTAATTGGAAGAGCTTAATACAAAAAAAGGGAAAATTATCAAATTGTTGCATTGGCCCTTATGCATAGGCCTAGAGCGAACTTGCTGCTTCCGTGCAGGTTGGTGGAGAGGGCCAATTGTCTTGGGCATAATCTTTATCTCGTTAAGGTGAAATTTGGTCTAATTAGATCTAGCTAATATTTTAATGCGTTAAAATGCTTTAAAAAAACTCATACTTTGTCTTTGGCATAAATAGAATCATCATCATTGTCACTGCTGTCAACGTGAGGAACCCTACATTGAATTGCAGTTAAATTAATAACTGGCGGGCCGATCCCTAGTGGTAAGTAAATGTACCAAATAGCTCGCAAGTTTTATTATTATAACTTTTTCATGTTATTAATCCCTTAGCCAGTGATGGCCTATTGGTTTGAGCGCTGTTCATTCCAACAGGAGGCTTTAATAGGATAAGGCGTACCTACTATAATTTTTAAAAAGGATGTGCATATTGGAAATTAACTATGACTCACTTTGATGAAGGAAAATATCATAAAGACCTGCACTTCTGAGAGTACTTGACGCTCGTGATGACCTGCAGCATTCACGTTGCAGAATCGGAGGAGCCCAGCAGCAGGACAGTTTTGAATTCCCTACAAGATTCCGTAGCCAACTTCTACGGAATCAAAGCGGTGGTACGGCACTAACGTCCCCATTTTTTGTTTAATAAAAAGCGAATTTTATAGCGAGATTTGGGGTAAAAAATATGTGAGGTCGGCGTTCGTTTGTTTTGTAAGGGCCTCGTTGTTTGCGGATATTTTCGAGGGCAGTTTGACCTTTACAGTTGTTTTTGTTTGGGAGTTACCTACGAGTTGTATCATTTTATTTAAATTGAAATTGGCCGCTTCGTTGTACCTTACAAGCGATACGAAAGTTTGTTTATCCATCTACATACATCATTATCGGGCGCTGTAGTACCAGCAAATCCAGTACAACCAGGCATATGCAGGCAATTACGTGCAACCGTAGTGATCGCTTTCCAGGGAACCACATCGCCGATTACAATTATAATGGAAGCTCGACGTTTTTTGACTCAAATAATAATCAAATTAATTTTCTCAAAGAAATGGGATCCGAAAAGTTTTTCGAAAGGTCGGTCCGCTCTGTTTTTTTTAAATGTTGATTTAGTTGAGAGTAAGGTTATATTTAT
The DNA here is from genome assembly GCA_018249125.1 of Asbolis capucinus. NCBI lineage: Eukaryota > Metazoa > Arthropoda > Insecta > Lepidoptera > Hesperiidae > Asbolis > Asbolis capucinus. The sequence goes on from DWJZ01000690.1 coordinate 22,138, forward strand.
AGACGGCGCTGAGTGAGATGGTCTTATCGGGTACTGTAAATACTGAAAGGGACAGACATATCTAAAATAAAAAAAATATTGGAATGTAACCTATGTATTAGTTTGGAACACATTTTATATTTTAATAAAATTAATATTCGAGAGATGGCTTTATTTGTATATTACTTCCATAAATGATTGGCGGAACACTGCGGCTAGCGAGGCGACGATAACAAGAGCTCATTTTAAAAATATTATAAATATCTCCTTCTAAGATCTGAATCGTGAAACAAAAGGGAGAGCCGGAACGATAGCACGGCTCGGGCCGATAACAAGGCCTCCTCTGGCCCCGTCTGGCCTCGTTATGGCGGGCCTGTCTCGTGCCCACTCGGATGGAAACATTGTAATTTGGTACCAGAAAGACGGAATTTTTGTCACAAGCGAGAATTTGCTTTGAGTGCGCCGAAACATTAGAGTGGAGGTGGTTCTTACAGTATTGTACTTTGTTTCTGACGAAGGATAATACTGTTGTTATTCGTCGTCTCTTCGTCGTTGTAATTAAAATATTTATTGATGACTTGACTTTTTGAAGGGAAAGTCCACCGGTTTAAGCGGTTTCTCACGAGGAACGGTTTAGTTCAAATCCCAGGACAGGTAACAAAATCTTGGGGTAGAAAGGTCGTATAAACCATTTTAACGAAAATGAGTTATGAATGCAGTCTTATTTACTTTATTGATTGGTCTGTGTGACATTTTCAAATTCACAAAAAATGATTTTTTTGTGAAAAAAACAAATTTAGCAGACTTCATCCCCTAGACTAGGCTCTTGATGGAATTTACGATGGAACAACCAAAACATAGTATTAATAATAAATTAAATCTAATATGGGCTATAAAATAATAGTGTGTAAACCATTAAAAAAAACGGTTCATAAATCCACGCTAACTTCTAAACAAACATACTGACATGTCATAAATACGCATTTCAGTTTTATAAAACTCCTCCGTTGCTTGCATTTCCGAGACAGCCAGGTTATATCAATTGATGCAATTGAATTCTACTTATTATACTACTTTCCCTCAGCGTTACATTTAACAAGAGTTAATGGAAGTAGCCCTACTTGTGTTAACTGGGTTACTGGGCGTGATTAAGATGCCACTATAATCCTATGAAACCTCTTATTAATAAGAGTAATATAAATATCTATATATCCCTCTTAGTTATTTAAATAAAAATAACAGAAACACTGTCACAAACGTTAAACATTAATAATACAAAATATAATGCTTTTATGACATTGAATTAAATTTTGGTTACAAATGGTCAAATTGTGGTTGAGATATAGTTAAGGTTATTGAAAGCTTATTCGATGTAATGATGTGATCCTAATACCCCTAGTGTATGTCAAAACAATTAAATTGTTATGATATTAAATGTGAACATCTTCTTAACCTTAAAATGTGAATAATGTCAAGATACAGGCGCCGCTGGGTAATCAACAAAACGAATTGTGTTACATTCCCTACTCCTACCATCTCAGCCCTGTATTGCAGGTAACGGTAAAGGCAGGTGTGACAAACCTTGTCGATATTAATATTTGTCAGACCGGCGGCCGCGGCTGGCGGCTGCTGGCGGCTGCTGGCGGCTGCTGGCGGCTGCTGGCGGCTGCTGGCGGCTGCCGGCGGCATGCGCATTATGCATGAGGTGCGTCGTAATTCCCAAGAGGGGATTTTATGATCAATACGACCCTCACTTCTACCGATACCACTTACATTCTCTTACTTAATCATATCAAAATTTGCGCGGGGATGTTGCATGTAACCCATATATTTTGACGTTAAATGTACTTACCTTCTTCTCAGGATAAAGATGCAGACTTACCTATAACAAATAAATTACAATTTAAATCATATGTACGATCTAGAAATGCAACAAATGTCATTCTAAAATATATGACCAACTTTTTCTGGTCATCTATACCAAGGATTCATTTCAAAGAGAGGAACATGAATTTACAACAAGTACCAGATGACAAAATTGATGATTTAGTACTCAATTTTTCAAAAACGAGCCTCATATTATTTACAGGATTTTAACGAATTATGATTTTTTTATTTGCTCAATCGTTTCATAAAATGCTTAAAAATGTTGTGTTCTCCTGCATATAATTAGGACCAGCTGTATATACACATATATTTTTCATCCATGTAAAAGTGTCAATAAAATTAAATTAATTTGTGCCTAAAATTAAGTCAAATCAATATGTAAATTTTCATTATTATTCTAAAATAATTTTAAGTTATATACTACTAATTTTGGTTGATCTAAATAGTTTGTTATAGTTTAATAAAGCCAATGAACCATGTAACAACACCCAGAAACAACAGCCGGAGGCAACCAAATATATGTATATCCGTACTACAGACTCTTAACCGAGCCACCAGCTTATACTTTGTTTGCTTTAAAGATAAAAACAATACAGTATGTACCACACGCAACAGCTGGCAGCAGTATACGTTCCCAGCACGTATAACCGGGCAGCATCGAGTGTGGACCCTAATGGAGTTTTAACATATCGCACAATCAAAAGTTTGTTCAGTTTTAAATTGGGCGAAGTTGTACGGCTAAACCCGCCGGCTGCTCGCTTCACCAAATTAAGGAAATTCCGGCTTTAAAGCGCAAAACGAATTTATATTTTGTTTATTTACAAATAGCTTTCGTTTTTTGAATCGTGAAAAATTTAAAAAAATATTTGAAGTAAGTCATTTTGTTCATTTTTCGGCGAAAATAGGCAGCAAACCAGGACACATACTTACATAATCTAGAACTGATGTTGAGGCCACCGACCGGGACACATCAAGTCGTTTGGGTGACTCAAGCATGTAAAACCACAAATCCTCAAAAGGGTCCTGGGCTTTGCACAGAGATGATAATTCGTAATGGTACGAATAAAACCTCAAAGTATAGTTAGTATGAAAGTTAATAATACTGTCACAGAAACACGAAGGAATCATTGTTATATTCAATATCAATAAATAGGTAGTTGTACAAATGTATGGCGGTGTTCGTATTGTATGTACATACGTACATATAGTAATATCGCTACTTTAAATCATCATGTCAAATCTATCTAATATTGTCTAACAACACAAGATTCGATCACTGATGGCAAGTGGCGGTGATGTCTAAGACGTTGGACGCACTGACTTAGTAAATGCCTATTCACTGTTCTCTTGAAGACTCTTACATCGTACTTAGGCAGGAACACCGACGTAGTGAAGTTATTCCATTCCCTTGCAGTACGTATAATAATAGATGAAGACGACATTCCATAAAATATTCCTGCACTTAAGCGACCTGCCAAACTACGTAATGTATGTTGTAAACCATGGATTATCCTTTCAAAAATCTTATTTTAGTGAAGTAATTTATAATGTCTAAATTTAGAGTTCCCCGGAGATACCGTAAGTGATGATGGAGCACCGTTCCTCGTGATCGATGCTGCGGAGTTCGTGTATTGTTTCTAAACTTCTGGTTAATATAGAGCTGCGCTTATAGGCCTTCCAAGTCTCAAATGACAAACTTAGTCTTCAAAATAGACCAACAATCAAAAGACTTCAAATATTTTGTCCGATTTAATATTCTATATATATTGTTAAACGGCGAATAATGTAACGAAGCGATATCTTATCAGGCACCGTGTTACTGACGGCCTCGCCAGGTGTCGCTATTGGTCGCGGCGGTGATCACTTACCAGGTGAATCATCTGCTCGTTTGTTCGTTTCGCTGCTTATAATATAAAAACAGGTTTTACATATCTTTTGGTCCTGGCCGTCAAATGAACAAGCTAGCCCCGTCATTTTGAGTGATCAATTAAATGCATCACCCATACAATGTCGATTTGACAATAAGTTGAATGCGTTAAAACTAAAATCACACGAGGGAACTTCGCCACCTGCAACCGCAGCCGAATCCGGCCGAAGCGGTCGAAAACATAAGTCTTTGTAAAATAATAACGTCCGAAAATTTTCGCAAGTTTGAAGTTGCCGAAAGTTGGACAAACAAGTCCGGGCGCTCGCCGAGGGATATTGTAATTAAGAGCAACTTGTTCAATTACTCAGGAAAATACTTTGCCGTCCGCATCCTCCGGCGCGACCTCTTACCAACTAATTAAACGGTTCATTCCACTTTAAGACGCATTTTGAACTACATCGTCACCACCTTGCCGCACTGAAACGATATTTTGACAATCTTCTATTTAATATTATCTTCCCCTGACTTCACCCAAGTGACACGTCCATGAAAAGTAGCCTTCGTGTTATTTAAGACTACAATCTATCCGTTGAATTGTTTCTGAGTGAAAGAGAAAACATCCATCATCACAAACTTTCGCATATTTAATTTTAGTAGGACTCGTTACAAGTAACATATTTAACCGGAGAACAAACGTTGATCAGTTACATAAATGCCTGCAAGGTCGGAAATTGAATCTATAAGTCCTCGCTTCAAAGGACGACGTCATTAACTAGGCTACAGAGGAAAAAATATGTTTACAAATATTACGTACAAAGTAATGTTCATCACTATGGGATTGTGTTCGAAAGTCTATTTAGCCGGCTGTAATAACAAGAAGGGCATCAGCCTTCGAAAACCTCCATCAATATCGTTAGCCTCCAAAAAATATCAGAACGCGCACCGGACGTGGAATCCACCGTAAGTAATGCGCATTTTCGCGCTTCGAATGTTTCGTATTACTTTCCTCAACTGTTTGCTCTCAGCTGTGGGAGTACTCGTGATATAACGAACTGCTGACCATTTTCCACATCAAAAGAACTAATTTATGTCGAAAAATATCGTAGAAATACTTTGAAGTTTGGTCTCAGATTAAGGACACGGCTTGCACGATGCATGGAAATAATACTCACAGTAACGCTAACAAAGAATAGTATCGCAACTTCATTTTATTAAAAACTTTTTAACTGTTTACTGTCCACGTTAATGTAAGTCTAAAATCATATGCAACTTAGTTGTCATAAAATAGCCAAAATAAATAATTGTGTAAAAAAAACGTATTGCTCTCAGCTTATAAACTTCAATAATATATGTTTCACAGTTTATCTTCGGGTTATTAATGTCATAGCAGACCTGCTATATGTAAAGGACCTGCATAACAATTCATTTGAGTTCATTTTATATCTTGAAAATGTACACAAGCAACAAGACCGTGTAGCATAAGCTTAATTTTATTGTTTAATTGCAAAATGCAATGCCATTATTGCAATGCCATCTAGTAGAAAGTAATTTACTATTAGCAAGCCCCATTTAATATTAATATTTTGAATAAGACATAGATGGCGCTGAATTAGAAAAACGAGACCGATAGATGTCGCCAATAACTTTCACATCAAGATCAGACCTTACACCTACTCTCAGTAGATGTCGCTATCTACAATTTATTTAAGCGCCATCAACTGGAAGTGAACTAAACTAATACTAGGAAGGAGGTGAACTCTGAACAGGAAAATGTTCCGAGCCGTGCCGTGTAAGAAACTAATGATTTTAAATGTTTAAAAATACACAGTAATAACAATTTTAACAGGATGGTCGATTTATATTCTATATTTCTTAAAGTTGCATAAATGTGATAAAAATTGCCTGTACTCATTGGCAGATGCCATTCTTACAAACGTATAAAATTGATTTAGCAATTGTTATAACCTTACCTTTAACAGATGAGGATCCCTCTCCGCTGCGTCCAGCAACGACTCCGCTTCACTCAGCCAAGCCACGAATTTCTCCAGCGAACGATCAAAATTCTGCAGTGATGAAACCGCTGAATGTAACGCTTTTCCACGAGCGACAATGCTGGAACAATGGTATGCCTTTTAGTTAATTTGAATTAGCTTTTTCTAAACCAGAATAGCGCAAAGATAAATAAGACTGGGAAATTTAACATCAACCCAATTAATGGTTACGATTTGCACCCAAAATAATTATGTTTGCCTTCGACGTAACGTTTTACCCCTGACCACGAGGAAGGCCAATAGGTTGAAATATAGTTTAAATATATGGCTTTTACTGTCATAAAATGTAATCCCCGTCTCATCAGCGAAATAGCATCCACTGAAACCAAATGTAGATATTTTTATTTTTTATCGAAACCCATTTCCTTTAACACTAATTATTGCGCCATCTATGTTAAACAGCATAAACGAAACTATTCGGATTATTTTCAAACTAGAGTCTGACATTTGCGATAGATGGCATTATTGACGAAATTGTGGGGTGGCGCTAGTTTACGGACTTGCAGCGAACTCAAAAATTACTCAGTCGACTCGCTAGATGGCGGTAGTCTAAGATGAATATTGTAGGTGGCGTGACAGAAATTTCAAGCCGTGTGTTCTTCACAAGCTCTATTATACTTTGAGCCTCTTGTAAAAGTGTAAAATGATTTACTTGTTATTAAGTTCGTTGTATCGATGATTGATAGCTTCGGTGGCGCGTTTGATGCGAGTAGTATCGTCATTCCGGTAGACCGCGATCAGCCGCTGCGTGAGCTGGCCGAACAGCTCGATCTGGTGTTTGTACTGGTGGACTTCTGCGTGGAACGACTGAAACAACAAGTTTTATGTTAGGGTGAGGCTCAGGAGTCGAAATCAGAGACAAAGAATTAATCTATTGCCAGCTCCATACTGACTGGCAATGGCCACGGCGGGAAAGATTTAGGACACGAAACCAAACTCGTATAATGCATAAAAATATATTTTATAAATTCTGCTTTATTCCCCATTTAAACTGAGCTTTAACCAACAATAACTTATAACTATGTAACTTGTATTTAACGCGCACGCACATATAGGGCCGCGCGCACAACGGACTTGTACTATCAGCACGTTAGTACCCTTGTCTCTATAAACTTACTAGAAGCAGACC
>DWJZ01000691.1:0-29047 GCA_018249125.1 Asbolis capucinus
TTTTGACATGAATGTTAAGTTAAGTTTGAATAGTAAATATTGTACACTGAAGCTGTTGGATTACTAAATAACTAAAGAGTAACAACTATCTATCTACCCTCATAAACTTTCACATTGATCATGTTTGTAGGGTGGCATTAAAAATACTAAATTGTCTATAAATAAAATGGAAACACGAGGGTAAACATTCCAGTAACAAAGTCGAGAGAACTATATCCTGTTTCAACGTAAATAAACGTGAATGTATAAACAAACAGTTCACTTCGATCCGGGAAAGTTTTCTTCGAGAAAAATCTGGTTTTATCGGCTTTAAGTCCCCGGAAGCTTGGAGCGCTAATTAAGATTTCCATAAAATGTTGCCAGCTATCATAAACGCTGGTAGACTGTCCGTTATGATCAAAGCAATAACTGTAGTCATTACATACACTCTCCTATGTCAGTTACTTCGTTACTGTAATGTTGTACGCGATATTTATTTAGATAACAAATATTTTCATATGTGGGGAAAAGTAAATTATTATACACACGCACGTGCTTTACACATTTGTTACAAGTGACATAACATCTCCTGAAATCCATAGTAATATTATAAATGTGTGTGTTTGTGTGTTTGTCCGTCTCTCACGTCGTAGACATGACGGATTGACGTCTTTAAATGGAGATAGTTGACGGTACGTATTTTTTTATCAGTATTGCTAGCCCTCGAGCGGAGCTACGAGCGTACCCTAGTTTACTATACTGAACTAATAAACCAGTACTAGACGTAAAGTATAAAATATATTTCGAACTTTAGATTTTAACGGTTATGAATGAAATAGGACACAGATAGACTTTCGTCTGGAGTAACACATGTGCTACATTTTATCAACACATCACCAAAAAGTGAGTTAGGTTGGAGTGCAGTGGCGACGATGTCGGCACTCAGTACCATCCTGCAAACATCCTGTGACTAATTGGTTCAAGTTGAACCCACGCGTGAGAGACACCAGATGCGACATTATCTATTGTTTGGATGTACCGGTGTGAGAAAGTTATCGATTGGTGTCATCGTCACATTAATTTATGCTTAGCATTGTGTTTATGTGGCGTTGAAAGAAAGCAGGCTACAGGGCCGAAATTATCCTATGAGTAAGCGGTAGATGTCACTTACGAATACCGTCTAATGCTCCTGCCGCCGTCTTCACCCGCGTGGTCAGCTGATAAAAAGTAGTACACGTGGTGTTCCATGTTATAGTTTAAATCTGTGCCAATTTTTATCCAAATCAGTTCAGTCGTTTAACAAGAGAAAGCCACTGACAACGATCTATCCTTACAAACTTTCTAATTGGTATATGACGTAGGATGTTCTTATAGTCTTGTATTTTGTATTTTTATGTGATACGCATGCACACCAGCAGATATTTCATCACAAAAATGTGTAATAATAACCACAAAAATCGATTTGCATAAGAAAATTAAAATAAACTGCATTTATCTGTACAATACATTTAATACGATGTTATTACTAACACAAAGTAACAGCTGAGATGGCTCAACACACGTACAGCCATGTTCGTACGCTAGCGGACACACATTGCCGGCTCAGAACACACACAACGTGCTCCAATAGTGTCCAATACTAAACCATCGCTGAAAAGTAAACAATTGAACGTAGTCGCACGACGCTCGTTTATATTATGCACGCGGCCGCCGCAGCTGTTCTAGCCACAATTGTGCTCTCATAATAGTAGAACCATTTACTGAGATGAAATCGTTGAATGAACCGTACCGCGGGATAGGATATCTCAAAAGATTTTTTCAATGCAAATGTTTTGCGGCTCTAAGATTATTATTAGAAATTCGATACGATGAACCCAACATTCCAATCTCTGTTTTCAATTTCTCCCCTTTTGTACCTCCTTTATGATTCATATCTGTTGTGTGCAGAGGTTGTCTTCTGTCAGGTCTGTCACTGCAGTCTCGTCTTCCACGTTGATCTATTTTTTCCTTATTTAAGCTGTAAAAGCGTCAACCACCAATCAACATTCATCAGTCAATTTACTTTTGTCTAGATTAAGGTCTACGATACAAATTTGAGGCACCTTATCCTAACAATTCGGCATGCAAAATTATTAAATAAATTTGATACAAAGAAATTAAAAAACATAATAAAATATACAATTCTAGCCAATTGTTTTAAATATGTACTTTAAAATAAATACGTATCAGAACAAAAACAATATTCATACTTTAAATATTAACTAATGAATAATTAATTAAAATGAAGTAATTGACTTATAATCTGTCTTTTGTTGTGTATTTCCGCTCATGACTGTTTACATATTGTTAAAAATTTTACTGTCATGTGACATGTTAGTTCCTATGATGAAATTATATTTTGGCTGAGGAGATTTAGAATATACTCCACCACACCTCAATGCTGGTTGGTGGGCAGGTTAGTGGGCAACCCTAGGATCATATATTTATATGCGGCACGGCATGGCACAGTTCCTCACGGCACGGGACGGGACTGCACGGCAAGACCTATTTTTGCAATAACTGTAAAAAGAACTAAATAAAATCCATGTCAAATGACTAGTATATCGTTCGACAGTCAGTGTGTTTAAAGTTACCAAACTCGCGTCAGTTTTAACACGTTCTATCAATTCTACGGCAGAATTTAGACAGGCTTTAATAAAATACGCCGGCTGCGTTCGTTTCCAGTGGATTTTTTGGGAGTCATAAAAATACGTCACGTAGTCAAACGTTTTGTTGTCCAACGAGTATCTAACGTCAGTGCTTTTGTTACTTTTGACAGGAAAAAGATTTATTTTTTTACTCTTTCATTTAATTACTTTTCAATTGACTTTAGTTGGTATTGTGTTATCACGTGTTATTCTACTGTCTGAAATAAACTTTACAAACATTTATAGTAAGTCATGTCGACGATGTCACTTATCCATACTAATAATAAAGAGAAAAGATTTCTATTTTTGTATGTTTGTAATGAATAAAGTCAAAAAGTAATGATCCGATATCAAAAATTCTTTCGCCATTAGATTGCTACATTATCACTGAGTGACATAGGTTATATAAATATCTAGAAAAAATAGGGATCCTTACTTAAACATCTATTATTTAACCCCAGGAGTAAAAAAAAGTGTCTGTAAAATGTCTTTGATAGCATGTGCAGCAGACACTGTTGATGATAGATCAGAGCAATGTGCTATAAACACCACACGTCCTCCCGGGCGCAGCCGGGGCGCGCCGCTAGTTTGCTAGTAACTGACTTATCCTGTGATGTACGAAATCAATCATTTAACTTTGATTATTTTTCCCGAAAGTATTACTTCCGTTATTACAAATGAGCTGGGAATTTGTTGTTATTAAATAAGTTAGGAAAAGTATATGTGTAGACTGGCGTCAGTATACATATTAATCCAAGTAAATGTTTTGTTCAGTTGAATTTTTCGAGAATACCACTAGATTTTTAATCAGTTAAGGGTTTTACGGCTACAGACACATAATATCTTTAGACGTTTCGGCAGCACTGTCCAACATGTGTAAGTACTAACACAAGACGGGTTGCATGTCTATCAAGTTGTTTATAAGCCAAAATGTGTCAGTGCTGCCAACATTTTTGACACAACCATCATAACTATTGTTTTTAACTCGTTAACCTAAAATGGACGCATGAGTTTACATATGTTTTAATGTAAAAAAGGATTAAAATACATGCGTGTGAAGGTAACAAAGTGCTCACGCGCTCGACGTGCGCGCGATCATTTTTCACGTCCTAATCCGAAGACAGGCTCGTCAAAGGGACCGCTTATCGCAGCCTCCAATTTATTTCCTCGGGATTTAAACGTGATGTTGTCATAGGCGTGTCATAGGATCCTCGACAAACGGCTCCTGGAATTACATGTACCTAGCTTTATATCCCCCACAGACGGATATAAATACATTATATGTTATTGTATCCTTTAATCTTCGGGTGTACAGGGTACGTTTTCAAATCAAATGCTTAAGCATCGTTGTGATTTGGAATTAGATGGAACGAAAAGTGCTTACGGCAAACTGACGTTTATGCAATCTGCAAGTCTCGTAACGTGATTCAACATTATCACGCAATGCCATCTAGTACGTCACGTGTGAACTACTCCATGTATATAGTGTGGATTATAATATAACAAATACAGTTTTAAATTTTTTGTGCTTCCTTTCTGTTTAAATTAAGTTTATTACAATTAAATGAGTACAAAACCGTTATTTCATATCTTTTAATCCACACATTTAATTTCTATTTGACACTTTATCCTGTTCCTGGTACATTCATGTCATTCTCACATTGCTCAATTAATTGAGTTTCATTTCTACCATTTTTTAGTATTTTTCCATGTGTTTTTAGTATTGTTCCATCTACCCAATATTTTGTCTAATATAGTAGTACAGTGCACTATATCTAATACTATATAGATACTCTACTCTATTTAGATTTCATGGTTAGTACATTTTTTTGAGCATTTCCGTGGTTCGGAGGGCACGGTGTTTATTCAAAAAACATATTTTGTCAGCATACATAATGTAGCCGACATGAGCAGGAACCCATGTCGCGGAACACACGGCCATTTCAATAGTAATACAAACATGTAACTACATTATGTTCGTGGTATTTCAAAATAATATTATAAAAAACAGAAGATTATTAGTTAGTATGTTGTTAGTATTTTATTGTCGCTTGCATAAAACGAGCAATATGTAGTTGCACACAGTCTTCATTCTGGGTCATGGTTGGAGCGAAAGAAAAAGTTGCTTTGTTTTGAACTGTAGAGAAAAAAGATGTTTTAACTCGAGGCTGCTCGGATATAGCTTAGACATACATACTATACGTTATTATATACACACATATTTAACAATTGACGCAAATAATTAAACAAAAAGGATTTCGAATTACATCGAATTATAGGTTATAAATATAGTGGTGATGGCCTAGTGGTTAAGAATTCGGGGGGTCCGGGTTCGAATCCCAGGGCGCGCACTTCTGACTTATTAGAGTTATGTGCGTTTTAAGCATTTAAATGTCCCTCGCTATAACGGTGAAGGAAAACAAGATGAGGAAACCTGCATGCCGGGGAGTTTGCAAAATTCAAAGGTGTGTGAACTCTGCTAATCCGCACTTGGCCAGCGTGGAGGGCTATGGCCTAAACCTACTCATTCAGATAAGAGACAAGTGGGCCGTGTTCGGTTGAGATGATGATGATAGGTAATAAAATGAAATCTGTTACATAAATATCTACAAAAATTATAAAAATACGCATTACTGGGGATAACTCAAAAACTAGTCGTGAGATGTCCATCTGGTAGAGAGCTTTAAATACAAGCTTTTGAAAAAAAAGTGATAAAAATTGGTGCAACCAGTAAAGGTTTTTTTAATTTTAATTGTAACAAAAAAAATATACGATAGGTACGATGAATTGGAAACCTCCTCCTATTTTGGGAGTCGGTTTACAAGCAACGCGTTAGTGACAACCTCGTCTGGTGTTGTCACTGTCAATGGGCGGCGGCACACACACCGTCACACGACCCGGCTCGCGTCTGTCCGCTTAACACAAACAGATAACGATGAAATATCCAACATTAATGTATTAAAAGAAATAAAAAAGGCACAATTAATGTAACGTTAGAACAACCACGAACTATAAACGTTTCGTTGATCACCTCTACCGTTGAGCAACTTGTTAAACCATCGTGACTTTCAGATTTGATACAGTTACACTCTAAACCACTAGCTTGTGTGTGAGTGTTCTCGAACACGTAACGTTTAAAACATTGGTTTAAAAAGGGAAACAGACTTACCATGACTTAAACTTTAAATATAGGATACTCTATCGTAAGCATGAAGCTCGATTTGTTGTAAATATATTATAATGTGTACATAAAGTTAAAATAAAATCAATTTGTAAATAAATAGAAGGTTATTAAATTATATATTGCTACTGCCAAGTGTTATTTCCTATGATGTTATCAATAATTTGAGTGTAACAGTTAACTTTAAAGAAAAATAATGTTAATATCAAAATCAATACGAAATGTGAAACGGTTCACCTTCACCACGTCACTGTAATCTCTATTTTTGGGGCTTTATATTATAACAGCGTCAATAAATCTATCTACCTGAATACTGTAACTGGAAAAATGTTACTAGGGAAAATGATGATAAATGAAGCAGGTTATTTGTCGCAACAGTTGAGGAAGCGGAAGAGAATGCGGCCACGACGACGTCCCGGGTTCACGTGCGTGGTCGCGCCATCAGTGACGACTCATTGTCTCCTGGTCCCCACTGCTAGTAATGCCTAGTTCATGGAATGTTACTAAAACAACTATTTCACGGTTCACCGAGAACTCTGTAACACGTATCAAAACGACTATTTTATATGTAATGTGATGAGACGGAGTCTGTCGTGGCCTGCGTCACGACACACTGAAGAAGAGTTATAGTAGATGTTAAATTATTAAATGGTTTTTGTTAGAAATCGTTAAGGTCTATAAAGGTTGGAGCGTGCTCTAAACTCGAAGCTATAATGAGGGCTCTGATCATTGGGTCTTTTTTTTGAGCTTTTGAGGCCGCCTTTCTGAAATACTTTCTTATTAAATGCCTCCTTACATACTTTTATATGCTGTTGTATTTTTTTTTATACACATGATCGTAAGAAAAATGTTCACTTGAAAGCGCAATTCACAACCGCTTAATAAAATATTGTTTCCCAGACTCAAAATGATTACAAACGTCAAAATGATTACAAATGTTATCTGAAAAAAAATTCCCCTCAGTGCCCTGAGTACTTGGCCTTTTTTTGTTAAACTCCCTGCGGGGGAAACGTCACAGATTATTCATAGTTCCGATGACAATAGTGTAACAGCCGCCACAGCATGAGATATATCATGTTTGTGTTTTATTGGCGCTGCGGCTGACGGAGCGCGTCTTACAGTCCGGCGTGGAAGGGTCCGCGTGTGGGTTGAGATATCGCACTTTTTATGGCAACTGACATTTGGAAGTCCTTTAAATTATATACGCTTCACGCATAAAAAACTGTACTTTATTATATTTATGTCTTTCGTCAACCTAATTTTATAAATGCGAAAGTTTTTGAGGATGATGTTTGCTATTTTCACGCGCAAAAAATACTGAACGAATTTCAATGAAATTTAGTTCAGGTAGAGATTTTTGTTTGGAATAATACATAGGCTACTTTTTATCTACCTACCTACCACGTGACTAAAGCTACGGGTGAAAATTAGTTAGTAATAATAATAATATAAAAAAAATCATGTGGTTAAATGAGATTTCGTACTTTGTCTTTCGTAGCTGAAAAATATTGTATTGTATACATATAATGGTACGGACTTTCATGTGCGATTATTGTAATAAATAACAGTGCGTTATTTAAACGAAGTACAATCACAATAAGATAATACTATATAAGTAGATTGTTAATTTATCTACAAAAATATTTTAAAGAGGAAAGATTCGATTGGTGAACCAAATAGGTTCCGAAATTACAGGGTCGGCTTACAAAATCTTTTAGCATTAGAATCCTGCAGTATTTCTGATGAACATATGCAGGCGATAAAATATTTTAAAAAACATAAGGGGTCTGTATGAAGACTCTAATGTTTGTAATTATACATATGAAAAAAATAGCTAAGAAATCTTTATATCCCGTACGCGGCGGCTATTATTGACACTAAAGTAACGTGACAGCAGAGCGAGTACTGATGTTTTATAGAGCACATCAATATCTACAAATAACTCCGCGATTCTATCAGCATGTGTAACTGTTACAGCTATATGACAATAACTACTTCCAAAGCGAATCGAGATCAGTTTCTAGTCTGTTTATAAGCCCGGCTATGAGTGGCATTAATTCGCGTGGCTAAGGACGCGTGAGGGTGAGTGGCAACATTAGTATGGCATAAATCAGATAATTAACCCTTGGCCCTTATTTGCGACATTAATTATAGTTAGGGTTGCCAACTTTTGCAATAAAGTATACGTCCAAGAAGAAAAATAAATGGTATTTAAGAAAAGTGAACAGAACACATTCTTTTGTACTTCAAAGACTTTGGACGTTGACTTAACGTTGAAAGACGTTGGACTTTTTAGTTGCAACTTGACCATCTTATCGCTTTCATATTACCTATTTTTATAAATCTGATACGCTGTGCAACAATCAAAACCAAAATGAAAACAAGCGCGGAACTCATATTATATGCATTTTGGTGGGCAATTATGAAAATAATGCTGAAAACGGTACTTTGTTTGCTTTTTGTTCGACAATAAAAAGTATAATTTAGTCAAAAACAACGGTTGGCAACCCTAATTACACTCGGCTCACCACTCCACGTGATGTGGGTTTAATATGCGCATAACATATTCGTCGGTTCATCTGGCTCCACGCTCGACCTGAAGGTTCACCCCACTCTGCCTGAAAGGGTAGTTATTTATGTCTTAAGTTTAGCAAATTGTATTAATCAAAAATGTGATTTATACTGTGAGTTGTATTTGTATTTCGGTGAGATACTTCAGCAGATCAAAGACAAGTTTTGTTATTTACTAATAGCTCATTTAACGAAACAAAAATATAACTAAACTATAACTTTAAATGTATCCTGAAGTTCAAAGATAAGTATAAAAATATTTTGCTTTTCCCGATTTTAAAAAAGGATGGGGGGTGCTCAATTCGTGTGTATTTTTTTATATAATGTGTTTGATATTTTTTTAGACCGAAAGCTGGCGCATGCGCATTGGTCCCATTTTATTTTAAGTGACATCTGACGAGCAGTGTTGGAATTAATACTCGTTTTATAATATATATATTTTTTCCTCATAGCTTTTGAGTGAGTGGATCGATTTTCATGATTTTTTTTCATTTGAAGCGACATCTGACGAGTGGTTTAACTGGTTGCGACTACGTTGACAATGATCGTTTCATTGTGGTACTTGTCGGAGGCATTTGAAGTCGGTTTTTTATGAAACCTGTATTTAAAGCGTAGTTGCCGTATTTAAGAGTAACGAACAAACGTACAGACAGTTTTAGATTTAGTATGTATGATATAGTATTATGATAGGTATTTATGGTAGGACCATTTAGAATCTATAACGAGTAGGTAATCCCGTGGAGTGCGTCGATCGCCGCGCCAGATGTCGCCGGCTGTCGGTACTGCGCCTCCGTCCCGTACGGATTAATGATACTGCACACGTTATGTAGAATTGCTATCATTATACTGACGATTTATTGACAAGAAAGGCATTATGGAGTGACTATTTTAAATTAATTTATTATCAACAATTTGCGTTGAACGAGCTATATTGGGTATGTTTAACAGTTAAAAGGAGAATTCCAGATGCAATCCAAGCTGTATGATTTACAAAAATGTAAATTAATAAACCTATAATTTAAATCTTTTTAGTGACTTTAAACAGGGGTCGGTAACCCGCGCCCGCGGACTTCATGCGTGCTCACAGTGCGGCCCACACGGACCAACGTTACACGACGTAACTTGGCCGTTTTGTTATAAAACCGTGATTTAAAGTCAAAGTTTAATAATTTATTTCAATAGAAACTTACAGATCAAATACTTAGATAAGTATAATGATTCGAATTTGTTTGGTTGTCCGTATAAAATTAAATCGCCGTGCCTGCCTGCCCCGAGCATAACCTTAACTTTATTGTTAACAGCCAAAGCATCGTTGCACTCCCACCGCCCAGTAATCTATTGCGGTTTCGCTGACTCTCGCAAAACTATTTTAGCTTTTCATTTAGACATTCTAGAAATTCTGAAATTATTAATATTTCTAGTAAATTTACGTGTCATAAAAAAGCTAATACCACTGTTGCGTCCAGATGTCGTTAAAAAATACCTTACTCTTTTATTACAAATTAATTCTTTGTAAAAACGCATAAACTAACCGTCTTTAACATCACCAAAGCAATGGTTCTAACTATCTCAACTGAAACAGACCAAAATTATTTCCATTGTAGGGTTATGATAAAATCATTAATCAAAATGTCCTTCATCTGTCTGTGTGTCGGGCGTCGCTGCCATCCGGAGCGAGTAGTTAGACTGTTTTTATGCTTAAAATAAGATCTATTAGAGTTGCTAGAAGATGAAACGATTTTGTCTTTGACAGCTGACGTTCCACTCGAAGATCACGTCCAGAACGGAATGTTTATTCTAACAGCACCTGAATATATCTTTGGTGATGAAAATCTGTCTTGTTTTTGTTTGGGACGTAAGCCAAATATTCCATTCATAGAACAGGCAAGAATAATGAACTAATGAGTTTGAAAGAGTTGGTCGGGCGTGACATAAATAATGGCGACGAAGCTTTGTAGGTGTGCCCCGATACCATACATTAGCTATTACAACTTAAAGATCCTTTCCTCTTCGAATAGATATAGACATAAGGTCGTCGAACTCGCACAATGAACCTTTCTCTCGAATCGAGTCTTATAACCCTTTACATATTCAAATAACCCTTTTGTCTAAGTTACGGAACTTAATCTGTCCTTAAAAATAGAAGAACTAAAGTCATTTCTACTGTTTGAATTAATTAGGGCTCGGGCGATACGGTAATGCCGCCGAAATAAAAACTAAAAAGCAGTAGGCGAGGAGGAGTGAGGGAAAACAGAGAAAGACCATTAGTGCCCCAACGATAGACGGCTAGCTTCCATGACGTCGCAACCGTAGCCGGGGGGATAAAACACGACAACAATATTAGCGTATTTGAAATATTTGAATAGTTGTATAGTTCGATTGCGGTGGAGTCATCAGCGCAGCTCAGCTGATGTTTATTACGAACTCACGGTACTGTTAGTGGCATTACACTTTAACTTTAATTAACTTTCTAATCTCAGCCGCTAAGATCTACGTGTGAAGTGATCTTTTTTTGATGAACCTTGGACCTAACTTCAATGTCCGAAAATGAGTTAAAATGTGCCCTGCTCTGCGTGCTGGTCTATCAGAATCCTTACTAGAATATACATATTTGTCTACTCGTTTACCTGCTTATAGACATAGTTCATATAAATAAATATCCCAGGACAATTCACACACGACCATTTGATCCCAAACTGAACATTATAGCTTGTACTATGGTGATCAGCCAACTGGAAAACATACTAATATACATATATATTTTTAATACATACTTATATAGATATTTTTATACCCAGACACACATAATTAACATTCCTGTTCATCACAGAAAAGTTTGACCTGGGTGGGAAACGAACCCACGACCTTTTCGTATAGCAGTAAATTTAACTAACCACTAGACCAACCGGTTAGTCAATATAAACATATTAGAAAAAATAATCCTTATAATTAACATAGGAGCATATGATAACAGAACCATTCCCTGCCTACTTCAATAAAGCCTCCTTCAAAAGTTAATAAGCCATTTTCAAAGCTTTACCATGAAGTGGAAGTTCGTTAACAAGCCATCGTAATAGTCTACTGAAGGTTCCTAACAAGCCCGCGAGTGGTTTGTATGACATAGGATTCAAGTTGTTTGTATTTCACGTAGCACATTCTGTTCGCGGAACCATCTGGGAAGATAATTGATATTATTGTACCACTGCGAGCTGGTGGCTGTGTGTGGATGCTGACGAAAGGGTACATTAACCCCCTTTTAAAATTATAGGAGTTGAATTTTAGGTGACTTACCAGAGCGTTACTTATGCTCGGGTTGATTGGCAAAGAACTCTCTGTGGCGTTAAATTCAATATTTGAAGGTGGAGCAATAAACAAAAATATATATCCACGTCATAAATAAATTACTATAAATTAGGTTTCTTCATTTTGAATACCTTAAGTGATTAACTTCTTCGTAATTCTTCTAGTTAGTTATTCATTTAAAGTTTTTCACGGAACATTTTCCCTATTTTACCGTATTTTACCTTTTAATTTATTCGAAAGCAACGAATTGCGGTTGCATAACTGGAACGGAGAGAGTGCTAATGATCGACGTACACCTCGGTGTATGTACACTTCAGTGTACACCTACACCTGTACACCTACATAATATTGCATCTAATAGCATGCTTTTACTTACAGATCGGGGAGAGGTGCGGCGTACGCGTGTTCTGAAGGCGAGGGCAATGCCCCCAAGTCGTGTTGTGGGAGGCCTCCTCTGCGGCTGTGTGTGCTGTTCCTGGGGGTGGTCGGGGCCTGCCTGGTCGCCGCGGGCGCTGTGCTGGGTGCTCTCCGGCCGCACCCCAAGGCACCCCTTACCTTGCTACTGCTTATGATAGGTGAGCTTATGGCTTTACCATGCAGCTCAAATTTTTAAGGCCATTTGAGCTATGATCATTCAATTATCATCTGAGTATGTCGCCCGCTAAGTCGTACTAATACCGAAATAATCAATTATATACAGTTCTGTAAAAGCGATAAATTTTTAGAGGCATTTAGAACCAATAAAAGTAACCGATAGTGCATTTGAGCGAATGAAAGCAGGCGAGTGAGCCGGCCCCATCACTACAGCTGCGTATACATATGTATGTATAATTGAACGCACCAACGCCATCAACGCCAACAAACAGGAGCACCATCCGCCATTTTAACAAATGGCTGTAATTCGCCGCGAAGCAGTACTCATCGGGTATTCGTCATGCACATGGCAATAACAAGTCCAAAATCTCATTACATCAAAGTAGCGTCGCCCTTCAGCGGGCGGAGTTTTCAATTAAACTTGAAATGAGTTTTGGAGCAGAATTAATTGGATTTTCATTAGCGATAGGAACAAATGATGTTGTTACAAGCCTATCTATTGTTGGGCCGCTCGGGCAATTTGTTCACGTCGTTTGGGAAGTTCACGCATCACCGTTGGGTGACGTAGCAAACATGCCGATGCTAAACCCATAATGGCGCACAAATACATACTCATTGGAAGGAATTCACAGTTTGTTCATAGTCACTTGGATATCATTATCATTAACTAGTACCTGGTACCGAGCTTTGCACGTGTACACAGCGCCACCTACCGATGTAGATACTGATATTATGAAGCTAAAAAGTGTTTATTTGAACACGTTAATCCCAGGAGCTACTAGGTGGAATTGGAAAATTAAGGGTATATTTTAATACCGGGAAATAGCCTTATTTCCACGGAGAAAAAAGGTGATAGTTACTTTATAATTATATGGAACGTGAACGTTTGCTAGGTCAGTTAGTTTATAATATATTTTTCGGACAATGATTCCACGATGACTCGATTAGGTGTCCAAACCATTTGACATAAATTTTCATCAACTGGCAACACGTTTTTAAAACCTGATTATATTAAGATATAAATATATGAAGAGGAAAGATATAAATATGTGAAAAGAGAAGAAGAGATTATCTATTAATTAATTAACTAATTTAATCCTGGGCATTTTAGTAACTGTATTATTTTTTATTCTTAATTACCTTGCAACTTCTTAAAGTGTGTACCGATTTAGATATGTTTGTGTTTATTCGAAGCTGGTGCTCGTCATGTGCTCATATAAATTGAAGCAACATGTTGCGAATCGTTTTTGAGTTGTATTTAATAATATTGACTTCCATCACATTGATAACGTCCTCATTGTATAACGATGTCATTTTATGTCGGTTTTTTTAAATAAGTATTGAGTTATTGTTTACCTGGTCTGCCCAGCCCCAGAGCAAGCGATGTATTACCGCGGCGTGCACTAAGCCGGAACACGCCGCAGCGCCGTCACCAACTACCTGAAAATTGTCGTTATTTACGCTTCTCTATCTTGGCTCGTTGTAAACTGTTATCGCTGTAAAATATGTCTTTGTTTTCTGTACGAACAACCGTTATTTTTGTACTGTACATATCCAAATTGTAAAGTGCAGCAAATTCACTATAGGTTCCGTTTCAGGCGAATTATTGATTTTTTAAACTTTATTATCGAATAAAGAACACATCTTAGCAATAGCGATAATGAAAATTAGAACATGCCTACATTGTAACAACTCTATCTGTTCAAGAATATTTAATTACATACAAAATCTCTTTATCAATCCCTTTAACTCTTCCAGGTATAGGCGTAGTGTTGGTCACAGCGGCAGGTCTCGCATGGAGGCTGGGAGCTAGTGACGCACCGTGTGCCCTCCTAGGTCTGAGGCGAGCGTCCTGCAGACGTCTCGTCCCACGGCTGCCGCCCAGCTACGCCAGACCGCATCACCCCTACGCGGCCATGTTGTATCCAGAGTTTCATTACAGGCCACCGCCGCCTACTTACCAGGCCTCTATGCATGAATATAGGCTCAGGTAAGATATACTGCATTGTATTCTGCGAGAATAGTTATATACTGGATAGTTATAGCTCATAAGCTACTGGACCGTTATTCAAAATTCTTTCACTATTAGAACACTACATATCTATATTCTACATTTACCAAATAATATGTATTCTGTATTATATTAGCACCAACGTATAAGAGACGAGCTTGCCTGTCTTTTAAATGAACAGTTCAAAAACAACCGGCCCCTATGCATTTAAGAATTAAATAACCACTAGTGTGAAGCTGTGAGCTGCTAGTGGATAATAATCTAAGATCTTTTTCATTGAAAAATCTCGGATTCTCGGATCTATATCTATAGTCTAGGATCTATATGAGAATCAGATAATAGCTTCACAATTGATGCTAATTTTATACCTACCATTAACTTTACCCCAAACAGGATAAGCCCAGATCATCATCAGATTAAGCAAATATGGAGGCCGAAGTCCAACGCCAAGCTTCTTGGCTGTTTTAAGTAGATTTACACCGGTATTCACAAACAATACTCTCTTCTATCATATAAAACTCAATTAAATAATATTTCGAAATTTCAATCAATGTGAATATAAAAGTGCTGCTGTGTTAAAAAGAGATACAAGAATGAAGTATGCCAAAAATAACCAATAAGAAGACCGTATCATACGTCATGCATCCATTAGTAAAATAGTATTTGAGTGTTTATAAATTGAACGGGTTAATATAATGAATGAACAACAAGAGTGTTTTACAAGCAATGACTTGTTGAACCATTCATTTGCTTAAACAAGTGTTGTTGATAAATACCGTCGTTGAGTTATAAGAGGATTATCTCATTAACCTTGAGTAAATCTGTTTATTTCACTATTTAAGTATGTTAAGCTGTATCAGTAAGGAGATACTGTTTCCAGGTTACTTCTACTTGACAGAAGCGCGCCCGCGGTGTCGCCGCCGCCCACCTACAGATCCAATTCATCCAGTCTAGTCAGGTACCAATCATTACTTTAAAATACTTATCTATTATATTACTATATGATAGTTGTAGATTATTATCTCAATTGAAGATTTATTTAATATCACAATAAATAGTATAAGTTATACTCCTTTTAAAACATTAGTGCGATATGAGATACACTCGGCGTAATTCTTTGAACATTGGCTCGGACGCGGCCGTGTGTCATCATGTGAGAGGCATTATGATAATTTCAAAATAACTGAAATTAAGTTTTGCTGGGATAATGAATCAACGGAGCGGGATATTTTGAGTTAGAATACTTCATGCCTGTTTAATTTAGAGGTAATGTATTAGAAGTTAATTGACACTCGCTTCGGTGAACGAAAACGCTGTTAGGGAACCTGAGAGTGTCCTGTAAAGTCCTTGAAGGTCTGTGAACTCTACCAATCCGCACTTGGCCAGCTGGGCCCGGGCCTGTGCCCCTCGTGTTGTTCGAGGAAACCCGAGCCCAGCAGTGGGGTAGTTATAGGTTGCAATGATGCTACTAATGATTATAATTCAGATAAGAAATTATTGGCATGTGTCACACTAGCAGTATCAATGATTTGTTGACTGACAACCGTGAGACTGAAACTGTTCTGCCATAAACCCGTACCTACACTTGGTACAACTTCGATCTGGAATCTTTTCCATATTAAAGTGACAATTTTGTATGAAAAAACTCCAGATCGAATTTGCACCAAGTATAGACAGGCCAGTTGGTCTAGTGGTTAATGATCCTGACTGATACACCGAAGGTCGTGGATTTGATTCCCATGCTTAGTGTGGGGTCAGATGGTCGTGTGTGACGTCTCTGGTTTCGCTTAGATGGAGGAGTTTCTTTCATCATTTCATTATGGCTCCTTTCTGAACGAGAACAAAATATTCGCGGTTCATCAAAAGAATTTTGTAGGTAACAGAAACGGTCATTTTTAGGAAGATATTCATGGCATTCTTTTGTAGGCTACCTCCATTTTATTTTTATGGTCACAGGCACGTTTGATAGCACCCCTCGCTATTGAGCGGTTCTGAAGGGTATTCTGTGCTTAACCGGTTCAAATAAATTTACAGGTACCTTGTAATATTACTTGTAAAATTTATATATTGCACAATTATGTGTGTAAAAGCTGACCATTGGCTTTCTCCACGTTTGCTATTTTCAATAGTTATGTTCAGCTTTTAAGTTCCTTATAAATATATCCATGAACTTCTTGGACGTTTGCTGTTGGGTAGACCTGCTCTAATTATGATGCAAATTCTGATCGATCTTGAACCTTCTGCATCCAATACTCGCTGTCCATTTGAACAGGTATTTGGTTTAGCGGCAGTACCTCTTTTTTAAATTAAATAATTCTTCCAAAGAGTTCCTATTGCTAATTCGCGATCCCCTCAAATTTAAAGTTTGTTTGTCTGTAACTCAAAGCTACCAGAACCATCGTATCTTGTAAGATTGATCAAGGACCTACCTAAAGTTTACATTACAATTTTCATTAAAACTTTTACGCTTCACGGATATTATAGCAAGCATCTCTTTTGATTTTATGTGGAAATATAGAAAACACCTAAAAATATGTTCATTCAATATCTTGATAATTCATAAGAAGTACATACATATTGACATTGAAGATAATTGGATTTAGTTATGCACAAAGCGATCACCTCGGGAGATACACAAATTGATGTATGAGCATTTTTACCTCTATAGTTTTACTTCAGTTATTTATTTTGTCGTCAATTGAAAGATATAAACATACAAATATATGTTCCTACTCTACACAGCTGTCGACCAATTGTTATGGTTTATTATAAAACATCCAATTATTATCTTGACCAAGATCCTGTCATAACGGACGTCCCGATGTCCGATCCTGGACCTGGACGTAGCTATACATGCTACCGGGTCATAGCGGTTTATGTCTTTACATCCTTCTCACTAAGTACCCTTGTTTTCACTTCCTATCTTCCACAGAGGATCAACCGGAGCGGCGTGGTGTGGCTCGGAGTACAGCGGGCCGCCCTCGTACCGCGCGCCGCGGACAGAAGCTCCCCCAGTCACAGACAACCCATCTCTCGCGCCTCTCGACCTCAAGTACGCCGAAGACACTATAGAACCTCTCCCTCCCACGGAGCAGAAGGACCCAGACGAGCATCTGGTCACTATAGTGCACACAGACTCCCAACCAGTCATCGTGACTGTCTCAGGGTCGGCTGCGCTGAACGACACTCACACGCAGCCGCCTTCCGAAATCGACATCCTCGCTCACTTATAACACGCCATCTGGTGGCTGTGGCTGGAGACTAAGACATTTATTCGAATATTCGACCAGTGAACGGACGAAGTGATCAGTGGTGTATACCCAAAACGTTACATTTAAACTGTAAATTATAGGTATTTAAATGTATATTCTGTTTTGGTCCGATCTTATGTATAAAGGATAAATGTTTTGTGCCAACAAATGCGATACAATCTCAAAATGTTCCCTGAACACCCTAATATGTAACGGAACAGACGTTGTATCCAATAGTAAATACAAACTTTAATTTAGAGGAAATTCAATTCCACAGGCTCCTACAGTGGAGTTACGAGTACAAATGAAATTACAGGTCAATTAAATAGCTTGCATTTTGAACCTTCCAACTTTGTACTCTGAGGATCATACGCGCTAACGATGCCTGCGTTAATGAACTACACTCAAATTAATTTGGCTGTTATTACTTTTTAAAATACATTACATTAAATCCTTATACAATATGATCCACCAAAATTAACAAGTACCTTGTAGATAAGTGTGTAAATATAGAGAGGACCCACGCGAATAAGTTTTTTCTAATAATATTAATAAACAAAGAACGTGCCGTGTATATACGAGTATTACAAATTTATTGTTAGTAGATATTATAGCCTTTTGGAAACTCATTGTCAACCAAACCTTCACCGTAATGTACAATTTGATCGTTAATAATGTAGTGCCAGTTGTTTCATATTCTGTAAATAAACTGCATCATTAATGCTCCATAGAGTCCAGTTCAGTGTGTGTGTGTCAACTTGTTCAGGATACCTCGCGATGTATCATGTTTGTATTAGTTATTTATCTACAGGCTGTCATCTTGTCAGTGTATCAATTTATGTATCTTTACGTGAATTAAATAATGTGAAATAAGTTCTTTAAGAGCCACAAATTATAACGTTACTCTATCTGTTGATACAACTTAGTGCATATATAATTTCAGAGGTGTTTTAAAATTTACAACTTGTCAAGTTTATGTGGTAAAATTCCAGATCAAATTTGCACCGAGTATAGTTGGTAATGTTTATGATTACAAATTCCATTTTATTGTCCATTAAAAATGCTTATATGTATAACGTATAATATTCATTTATAATTTGGTCATTTTGTGCAGTTTCGTATAGACAACAGAAAGCTTAATTCATCTCCTTTGCTTTTGTATTTTTATTAAAAGACAAATATTATCCATCTTTCGTTATTTATAAACAAAAGGTCTTTAAAACACAGCTATTTTATATTTTGTTTCATGACGGATGTACCTTCTGATAATATCCATTATTTGTTCGGTATTCTGTGAATTCCATTGTACATAGAATGGCTGTTACGTCACATGCAGTATTATTATTTATTATTCGTGTATAAACTGCGATTTCTGAGATGTTTTTATTTTGTAAGAAGTTAGTTTCATAGAAATAGGGACTGATTCCATCATTGACTTATCGGTTATCTGAATAAATTTATGAACAAAAATGGTATTAAATGTATAATTAAATAAATAAAACAATTATCAATAATAAATGCATAGTAAACATTGTTTCACTAACAAGTTGGCTAATTTAGTCAATATACATTCTTATTTTTAGATCCCTTTAGATATACCTATTACGATATAATTTTAAATCGTTTAAACATTATGATAAAAATGCATATAAAAATAATTGGCTTAATAGTGCGTACGATGTGGTAACCAAAAATCAAGTTACTTTAGATTTAATTAAGTTATCGGCATGCGTCAGAAAAGTTTACTTCAAGTTATACTTACATTTAAATATGTTGAACGAACAACTTTATTCAAAATAAGTTAAGAATATAGTTGCGATAAAGATTCTTTATTTAAATTATACGGGCAATAAAGTTCACAGCTTTAAATAAGTTTTTACTATTTATGAAAGTGAAAAAATTACCTTATTACTATATGTTAAGTTATACAAGACGATGTCGGTTGAATAAAATACTACTGATATTCTGTAGAGGTAGTACGAAATTGAATACAGTTTTTAATCCATAACAAATAGTTGTGTAATATACTGTTATGTTTAAGAATATGTAATATTAAATGTAATTTACAGTGTAAATAATGTTATTTGTAATGTAAGACAAATAAAGATCCTTAGTGAAATATAATGAACATGTTTCATTTATTACTTCATCCCACTCAGCTGATTGAGGATCCTACGGTATTATATATCTGTCTTTATATATGCGTTTGATATTTTTATATTTGTATAGGTGGGTGTTTGAGGTTTGTATAAGAAGTGCTTATAGTCCAGCGGTTTCCGTTGATTCTAACTGATCAAACAAGTTGAGTAACAGCGGGTGCGGTCGGTAACGGTCACCTGCTAGCGGTAAAATTTCATGAGCGCTCACGTGCTTCGGAGGGCACGTAAAGTCGTCCCGTTCCCGTTTGTTATTGTTACACAAAGGTGAAAAAGACTTGTCGGAGGCCATAGGGTTGGTTTGGTCACGAACCCAACCATCAATCCGTGTTGGGGCAGCGTGGTGGAGCATGCTTTAGATCTCCTTAGTTATGGTGAGAGACTTTTCCTCAGCAGGTTCCGTGGGGATGAGTTATTTAATGATCGTCAGATGTGGTTCGCTCGGCAGATGAGATCCTCGATTACACAGCATGAGCATCCGAGGGTGATCCTCGCGACGGCATCTGAACTATTTCTTATTAAAATCTCCGTTTTATGCAAAGTAACCATGTCCATATTATTATTTTATTCCTTTGATAAATGCGGAAAAATTTTGATTTCATCGAAACACCGCATATAAAGTAAAATATAATAACGAAAAAGCTATGAAACGAATTCAAAATAACTTTGAAATTCATTTGAAATGACACATAAATTGACGATATAGCGGATAAAACAATAACACTTATTCGAAAGGCATGTTTGAGTGAAATTAAATGAAGTGCCCGCCCCGGCTCGGGACAACTGCTCCATTCTAAATGTAAATCGAAACACTGGGACTCGATTCCGGCAAATTGTCCGCGGTAATTATATTGCAAAACAATTCCACGCAATGTCAACGATTTGAAAATGACATTTCAGCTAGCTTCAAATCAAAACGCTGCATAACTACTTTACGGAATTGTTAAAAAGCGGCTCATTCTGTTGGAATACTTTTTTCAATTTAACGATAATAAGTAATAGAAAATTTAATACACTATTCATTGATTTATATTATTCATTGATAATATACAAGGTTACGTAGGCGTGGAATACGCATCATTGCTGACTTATTACACTATAAAACACCCTGCCCTAAACTTAATAATATTCAACTTCATTATTTTTTTATTGAAAATTGCCTTTTTATGGCCACTAATTTTAATTTCGTTTATTTTCTATCTTATTATAATTATTATTATTACATGTTTACATGTGTAATAAGATGCTTTAGGACGTCAATCATTAAAATAGTGCATAAGTTAATTGAACAGGCCGTAGTAGACGAGTAAAGTTAAGAAATGAAAAGAAAATATTAGAAAGTTTATTTTTCTCTGAGAGATATTAAAAATATATATATTAAGGCGGTTGTTCGGCAAATATGTTATAAAATATCTACGTTTCATCAGCTATCTAACGAGGTATAACAATCTAGGATTTTTATTACATTTCGAGGAAAAAAGTAGTTGGGACGCTCCAGGTAGCAGTTCTAACAATCCCGCGCCTGTCGTCCTTCAAGTTAAGACGCACAGATGAATCCAAATTTGATAAAGATGGTATAACTATATAAACACGCAAAAATATAATAAGACACACAAAATAAACGAAATTTAAATTAGTAGCCATAAAAAGGCAATTTTCAATAAAAAAAATTAAAAGTCGAATATCTCGAAAAGGGTGTACTCCACGCCTCTAACACGACTTTTCCTGTAACCATGTATACGGCACACCTAAGATAATTTTTTGAGATGAACACTGTCGGAGAGACGCTTTATTGAGGAGAAAAAAGACCCTCCTCCGCCCCCAGCAGATCATAAACGTCAGTTGGTATAGACGAGAAAAATTGGTGTTGTTAAGTATTGGCATTGGGTGGTATAGACGAGAAACAAATATCGCAATTAATAATATAGATGAGTCTAAGACTACATAGAATTTTTTTGTTTTTATTTTATTTTCTCATGTTAGCAAATATGCAAAATTCGGTATAGCTTTCTAGAACTAAGAGCCTGTCAGTCCAGACGCAAGGACGGACGCTGAAGTTGGGATCACATTAGCGCACTTAAGGAACAAGACCTAAAAAGGAAATGAAAGAAAATGTCATAAAAACTGTAACAGCCATAAGTCATAGAAATAAAGCCAAAATACTCTATTATAAGGGAATGTTCGGGGAAAGTTTTTAATATAGCCTCCTCAAATATTGTTCTTTTGATTTAGACGACGTCTCTCCGTTGAATCCGGTTCATAAAAGCCTTTCTTTGCCGCGTATTTTTTCGTCGTGTATTTTTAAATATTAGGCGTAATATACGTTTTTCAGACTGAAAGTTGTGTACCTAATCTTTTTTTATTAGTTCATTTTTAAACCTATCTGTAGACATATTATAATAATATTGTAGTCTAAATATTTCTTTGACTTAACTTTAAACTTAGAGAATTAGAATTACCAGGTCAAGCTAATTTAAAGTTTGTAAAATAATTATTAGGGGTATTTTACAACATTATAGAGTTCAAAAAATGATTCCCTACTAGATTTTTTGCCTGCCTCTTTGTGACTACTAATCACGGCTATATCCAAGAAATACAGACTATGTTATATATACATATACATTATATATACATACAGATACTATGTTATATATGTATTTATTATACAAATATCCAAATTTGCGAGTATGTTTGTTACCATTTTACGCAAAAAGTACCGAACGGATCAGAATGAAATTTTGCAAAGAGATAGGTTTTAGTCCGCAATAACAATTTGATCTGAGATGGTAAAGCGCACTAACTTAGTATTAGCCTATTGACTCTTGACTCTTCAACACACTACACAGACTAAGCTGCTTCGCTCAAAGCTATATATTTTTCAGTGTTGCACATACCTAATACAAGAGTGGAGAGAGAATAGGATGCCCCAGATTTGAATTCAAATATCAAAGGAGGAAAGTTAATATTTGCCGGAATATAACAACTCGAGATATTCACGACTTCACCACCATACAGGTACCGCGGCTATATCTACTGGTGTAGGTACGAAGTAGATAAGTTTTTTAAAATTATAAGTAACCTTATGTTACATATTGACTTGAGTTCAGTCTGAACGCGAGTCTCTATATCTAGGGCATACTCCACCAAGCTGCTCCAATGCGAATTAGCACAAGAATTAGTGGTTACATCCTTACATTTAATAACAACAACTGGGCCCGCCTTCGGAAGATATTTACCTCATATAAGTACAAAATAGTTGATTGTATGAAAGTATTCATAATTTAATTTCTATTTCACTTTCACGTCGTGAAGTATCAGCCGGCAGTATCAGAATAATCGTCATTTTGTTTATCTTTTTCCATTTTTTTGTATTTCTTTTGATTAAATAAGTTAGCGTTTGACTGCGAAACCACCTGATGGTAAGTGGCGACGTAGTCTTTGATGGTGAAGCGCACTGACTTAGTATAAGCCTATTCACTCTTGACATTTACATTATAATCAAACGGAAATGTCGACGCGTCAACCTATTTCATTCCTTTGCTGTAGGAATAATGAAGGACAAACGTACCGGCGGTGTGTTCACGATGAAGGGACGAATGTTCGTCGTCGTTCGTCGGCTCGTTCGATGGTGGAACGGGTATGGGAGAATTACTCGTGTATTTCCTGCGCACACTCTCCACAGTATCCTATAGAATATTGAGAGGATATTAACAGGCAACTTGTTATTTACGATATGTCGACTACAAACTCAATATTTTCAATCAATAAATATGTAAAAATGTTGAGCGAATATTTCCAATAATTTAATCACAAATTAAAACCACGTTCATGCACCAACAATTGTCACACGCCCCACCACAGACGTAGTTACTAAGTCTATGCGCCCCACTTACTCCTGACCTGGTATACATTGCACCTGTTCTCTCGGAAATTACTTGAAGTTTCACGTCCATGTGTGAGTTGCATACACACATAATATTTTTACATAACCTTGTATGTGCAAGTAGTATTCTTCAATTCTCCACGTCCTGCCAGTTGTACGAAGATCGGAGTGATCCCCGGGGCGCTGTGAACGAGCAAGCGCTATGCATATCCGATGCAATCCCGATTTTCCATCGAATTTACAAGTTTGCCGTAAACTGTTGTTGAACGTGTATTTTATTTTTGAACGTAAATATATTTGTGCAGTCAACATATTCCTTAGCGTTGGCTTTGAATTTCAATTTAGATGGAGCACAACTTAATTAATCGTCTACGTGAAAGTCAGACCCATAACATACATATAAACATATGTATGTTTGTACTTATAGGAACTAAGGTCTGCAAGGTGCATTATTTTCACTGAAAAATAAATGTTTATTTATATAGAAATGCTGAGTTTTTATATTTATTTTACAATTATTATTTCTTCTTAAACGTTCATTGTTCAGTGGCTTGCGTTGTTTCTAAATATGCAACCAAGTTAAGCAGAGGGCTTGGTCAGTAGAAGGATCGATATCCGCTAGTAGCGAAAACTTCTGAGTTCTTTCGTCCTTCGAAGGGCACATAAAGCAACCCATATTCGTTATAGCTAAGTCTGACCGTTCGGCACATTAAATGATGAATTTTGTGTGGTTGGCCCCTAATTCTCCTAACTACGTTGGAGCAGTGTGGTGGAGCTTTCTGTAGGCTCCGCTTAGTGTCGAGGAGAGTCCCGTGCTGGGTACTGGGCAGAAAATTTCTTCTTACACACTTCTTACGGACGTCATCACAAGTCATTGCTCTCTACCACTTGGCTTGGATTATCTATCATAATGTGTCATTCACCACTCTGGTATGGATTGGACTTCACACACCTTTGGCAACATTATGTGATACTCTCAGATGCGCAAATTTACCCTTTTTATCCACGTGATAATTCGTTCCAAGTGATAATTCGTCCTACAGACGTCGATATAGGGTCTCACGAACAGAAGGTACGTACCGAGGCATTATAGACAACTTTTATTTCCCAGCGGCCCATTAGATGTTTAGGTTGTGTCTGTGAGAGCGCCGAGTGAGCGGTTTGGATGAATTGCTATTGAATGGGATCGAGGAGGAAAGCGAAGAAATGATTTATTGACGCGCCGTCTCGCCACACTCGGGGCTAATGGAAGCTGAATAAGCACTGCCGATGAGCTGTTTGCACTCTAATAACGTTCCTTGGTGTGGTTCGAAATAACATATTCCTTGATATACTTGAGATACAATGATTAGATGGCACGTGATAGCTTGAACCATTATTTCTAATACTATAACAATGTTGACCTTAAATGACAATCTTTGAAATTACCAAGGACCGATTGTTTTTTAAATAGATGTTATAAAAATAATCTGTTAAATTTCTAGAAAAAGAACTGAAGGTTGATTAATAATGTTTATATCATTAACAGCAGGAGATGCTCAGACGTCAGTGAGCTACCCCATTACATACATTTAACATTCATGAGGCTGGATTCGAGACAAGTGTCTATTACTGATGTAATCATGGTAGAATATATTATAGTTCCTACTCCGGTGCTGTGTGAATTGGTACGTTACTCGTGCGTAAATTATGCAAACTTAAGTTTCTGTTTCACATGATGTACTACCGCATGTGAAACGAGAACAATATTGAATGATAATCGTTAATTTTAACTCATTTGCACCGAAATTTCTTATTAACTCTTATTTATAAGCGAGATGGCCAGGCTTACGGTGTGGGTGAATGGTCACCGTCGCCTATGTAGGTCACGTGCAACGTCTTGGGAGCTGCAGCTCCGTTACCGGACTTGAAGGACATAATTGACGCTTTTTCTAAGGACTCCATGTCAGTTACGCGCCAGAGAATGCCTCAGCATCAGCGTTAGACCCTTCGTAGGGTAGTATTTCAGTCACGTATTAATAAACCGAACTCAGTTTAAAACAGCAATCACATTTTTCTGATTTTAGCCTTAGGGAAGCTACCTTAAAGGGCAATTTGTAGGCGCTAAAGAGTTTACGTTCTCGCAATCGGATTAAAAACTCTTTTCGTGGTTGTTGGGCCTCTAAATACATAAATACAGAGAGTGGGGGATTATTACTCAAGAAAACTTATTCGGCGAGCCTAGTACACGTCAGGAAGTACCAGGATTACGTGAGAATACATCAAAGTGGTCCTGTATTCCCTATCTTAACCTCGACAACTTTTTCATAATGATACGATTTCTCACCTTTCAATTTAATTACATGTTGTGTCTTGTCATCAAAGATTTTTGGCTGCTTCCAACTAAGAGATAATTAAAGGATAAATTTAAATTAATTCGTGTATTTTAAGTTCTCGTTTATTAAAAGTTCAAGCAAAATACTGCGCTATAATCGTACACATACTATACTATCAGAAAAGATATTTCTATCAGACAAACTGTGCTGTCAGAAGCTAAGAGACAATGATTCGATGAAACGCAGGGTAGGGTGAACATAAAACAAAGCAAGGGAATAGGGGAGCAGATAATATAAAGGAACAAACAGCACAATAAACAAAAGACACACGACATCACATACTATTTTCCCTATTTAGCCGTACGACATGATAGGATGAGAGGAAGATGAAAATGGAATGAATAGAAATTCAGTATTTTTTATGCCAACAGTTGATAACGAGATGTACAATGTATACCTGTTTGGTATTGTTATGTTAAACTAGAAATTGTCGTCGCTTCGCTTCGGAAGAAGAGTTGTCTATTGGTTTCAGAGTTGCCATCCTAATTTTAACCTGTTATTCTGTGGGAACCAAGCCATTTGTGGGATAAAACATACTATACCCATTTTCGGATTTTCAACAACGTCTATGCCAAGTTTGTTCTAAATCTGTCTATTGGTTTCTACGTGAAGCTCGAACAGGCAGACAGACAATAAACAAAGCCTCCCCGCTTCATAAATAAATAAAAACTGAATGTAATGACCCTGTTACAGTCTTATTATTAGTACAGAAGTTGTTGTTAGTATGAACGAGCAACCAGAGAGACAGTGCCACCTGAAACGATATATGTATCTATGGGATTAATGTGCTATTGGCTACAACTTACTAAAAGCCACGCTGATTTAGACAAAAAGTACCATTAGAAATTTTTTGAGGAAAAAGATTGTTTACTTGTGTTAAAAAGATAGTTTTGAAAAATGGGAAATAGGTTGTTCTTAGAATATCTATAAAATAAACAGTTTAAAAAAGCATCGGTTCAATTGATAGATTCGTTATGATTTACTTGGCACGGCTGACTCTAGGGAGCGCTGATACTCCATATTGAGACTATCTGTTACCTGAATAGTAGGTATAAACTAATGAAAACAGGCTTCTATGAACCCATTAGCGCGAGTGTCATCGCAGATCACACACGACCGCCAAATGAAACCGCCCGGGAGGTGCGTAAAATATAAATCAGGTGTGATTCAGATGAAAACTCCCTAAAAGTTTTAATTCAGTTCGGCTCCGGCCATTTCGTTCGTTTATTATTTATAGACCTTACGAATTGTTAGTCTCGCTGCTATTTACAGAACATGTTTTGATTTATGTTTTAAAAACATCAAATGTTTAGAAAGATATGAAATTTTTGTTAAATTATAAGATTTCTAAATGCATTGTGAAAAGTCTGCCTCACCTTCGATTCCCACCCAGTTCAAAATTTTCTGTGATGAGCAGGAATGTTTGTTCTGTGTGTAAAAAATATCTATTTAAGTATGTACATATGTATTTAAAGATGTACATGTGTTTATCAGTTGTGTGATCACCATAGTAGTTTTCACACTTTCGACAACCTTATGGGTGACTCCAATAAGTGCCGGTTGCCTCACAGCATTCTCCTTCACCATAGAGGGGCGCGCAGCTCAATTTGAATCCAGAAAAACCTCCCGTTAGAGATACCAACGTTCAAACCTTAGGCTACCACTACTTTCTTCAGACACGAGAAAATTTATATGTAATACGAGAGTATGAAAACTCATTCAAAGTGACCGTGTCCTTATTATGTCGTCTGCTGGTCAAAGGATATGAGTTTTCCATAACCGATCAGACCGCGCGAGAGACAATTACTGTGATCACCGTATTTATCACTGGCTTTTCGTTAGCACGTGGTTGCGTGTGTCAGACATTCATTTCATAAGTATAATCGTATACGTAGGCAAGATGCGAGATATCCTATTTAGTTAACCTCAAAACTATTCCAAATCTACTACACTTTTGCAAATATTAAGGTCGTGCTATCTACCTGGTGAGCGTGCGTATTCCGTAATAACTGATCCAGATCTCGCTATAGGAAATGATCATATCCTAGGATCACATCATATCATAGGATCTAAAATAATATCACTGCGCTATTGCCCGGCCTCTTTGTTGTTCGTGGACACAATCCTTCTACAATATCACCACGGATTACTAAGATACAGTCGGATTACAAATGAACACAAGCTTTTTACGAACAATGAGAGGCAGCGCTGTCATATGGGCCTCAAGCTGTCCAAATTAGCAGGAGCGGGGGCAAATAATTAGTTAGTGGTGGTAGATTTTCAAGCTATAAAAATTATAAGTTGATCATTTTCCATTAACACTTAGTTACCTGGAAATTGTGCAGACAAAATATACTTTTTTTCTTACGTATAAAAAGTTTTGACTTTATAAACGGTACATTTAACAATAAAACTCTGAGTATCATGATACTCTGAACGTACGTCCGAGTCAGTCAGTCATCGAGTTGGTCTGTCCGAGTGTGGTCTGTGGGGAATGTCCGTACCTAAGCTAAATTAGCATAGTTTGACGGCGGCGCGCTGCAGACCGAACGCTCGCTGTAATGAGAATTTATGCCTTTACAATATCACCGCCTCATACTGATATTTAGGCACGTACTTCTGTTAGAAGTATCATATATTTCGAGGGTCTCTATGCATCTGGCCTTTACCCGATGCAATAATTTGAGCATTTTCACATCTTCTTCATCTTCGCTTTCTTTTACAAATAATGAAGGGTGTGCACTGAAATGTTTCAATATAGTAAAAATCGCAGTAGCAATGCAAGTTTTAGTTTGTAACATGTACAGAATGTGTGAAATTGAAACTTCGGGAGCCTATTTAGAAAAATTATGGTTTTGCCCTATGGTCCTGGGAGCCATCGATCTACGCCAGGGCGGGTACTTTTTATTGGTAGTTGAAATTCTGAATACCAATTTTCTATGGAGTAGATTTAGGAGAAGATTCTGCAGAAGTAACTTTATTCAAATTGTGTATTAATACTTGACACAGCCCAGGAGGTTTATTATCTAACGCTTGTTAACCGTTAATGATGCCAT
>DWJZ01000692.1:0-29042 GCA_018249125.1 Asbolis capucinus
TTAATTATTGTTTAAACAGCACAGCTGTATGGTAACTTTATTGGGGGTGCCTAATACTTTTGGCCAAGGCTGTATATCACAAACCCAACAAATACACAAAAATGTTTGCCCCAGACAGAAATCGAACCGGGGATTCCGGGAACCCTTGCTATGCAGGCAGGGAGGGGCACTAACAACATACTAAGGGAACATTAAAGTATCCATTATTTTATATTACAATAACTTTAACATTTTTTTAATAATTCACAAATCAACAAGTTCACCATGCATTTAAAAAAAAGAAGGATTTTTTTAATATAACTTAATTTATTAAGACAGCCTAAAATAGTTAAAGGTGCCACCACACCACCGTCATTACAGTTACAATATTAAGACACACGTGTTTCACATGAGCAGGGCTATCGGCGGCGAGCGATGAAAACGGCACTTTTTGCAACACCAGATAGATACAGAACCCGATAGCGATACCTAATAGCTCTATAAACAAGATAAACATCGCTGGCGCTGGAGAACACACTCGCCAGTACACACACACATACACCCACATATACATACGTACATCAAAACCATACCGCCCGTACATCAAATTATGTTACTAAACACCTTTACGACTACCAATTCGCATTGGAGCAGTGCAGTGGAATATGCAATAAGCCTCCTCAGTCATAAGGAGACCCGTGATCAGTACTGGGCTATTATAGGGTTGACGCTAAATGTCTGTAACTAATGCTACTGCCAATAAAACATTCTATGCGCGGAGGTAAAGACCAGGGAACGTCAAAATAACGCACCGTCATTGGTCGATACATAATTGCGGCATATAAAAAAATATATATCTTTGGACCACTCACACACGGCCACCTGACCCCAAACTAAGCTGTAGGCCGTTTGGCCTAGTGGTTATTGAATCTTACTGCTACACCGGTAGTCGTGGGTTCGATTCCCACCCAGGTCAAATTTTTCTGTGATGAGCAGGAATGTTTGTTCTGTGTGTCTGGGTGTAAATATCTATAGAAGTATGTATTTAAAAATATATATTCAATATGTATGTTTATCAGTAGTCTGATCACCACAGTACAAGCTAACGCTTAGTTTAAGAACAGATGGCCGTGTGTGAGTTGTCCAACGATGGCTTCTGTAATTTGTGTTCTACTACAACCAACTGACAACTGACAGCAAGAACACTCGTGGTCAAGCAAACTGATTGATAGGTGGCACGAGTGACGTCGCTTGAATAACGAAAAACCACCCCGATAGTAGGGATCTAGGACCGTTTCCATCAATCAAACATTTCTAAGGTTTTGTAAGAAATCCTATAGGGGAGCACCCGACAAGGTAATCCAATCAATAATTCATAACCCCAAGTGTTCAGAGGAGTGTCTCTCATACATCACGACGACCGAAGGACCGCCGGCGGCCCTTCCCGGTAACGAAAACTGATGACGTTTGGCTTTTATATTTATTGTTCTACAAAAAGTATCTACATTATGTTTGTTTGTTTACCTCATCATATCAAAGTCAAATTAAACTTTTAAAGGAGTGTCGGATACCCGCTGCCTTAGTATACCTACCGTCAACACTCTTTAAATCTCTTTACATAATATATGCGTTTCGTGGACTACGCGACCCATGACCTCTGGCCCAAGAACATCCACCTACCACATAAATATCTGCCTCGACCAAGAATCGAACCCTTGATCCCTAAGTTCGCAAGGTTCGCTATCAATCAGCTTCGTCATTTATCACAGAAAGCAACAGAGATAAACAAGCAGTTTTACACTACATTTTATATTTACTAACCGAATGTAATAAGCAACCCTATTTCAAAGTCGATATTAATTTATTTTGACCTGTTCATTTATTGAAAAACGTTTTTAATCCGGATCCCGAACGAGAAGTTGCCGAGCATACTTGGAGAACTTGCTTGCCGAAAATTAACAATACAACATAATTGTAAGCTACGTGCCCACGATAGCTCATATCAAATATTGCGTCACGAAACAAAATGACATTAGGTTAATTCGCGCCGCTCATGAGAACGATGTTACCATCAAATACATATTTTTAATTAGTAATAATCAGGCCCGTGATATAAATTTATGCCAAATTAAATTATTAATTAAATGTATGAAATTAATAGATGTAACAAAAGCACAATCGCATGCCAAAGCCTACGAGTACATACATACATAGTTTTCGGTGATCCGCAATAAATATATATTTACTTCAAAACTCTTTTAAATCTCTAAGCGCATTGAAACTGCCCACCGAGCACGGAAAGTGAGGGACAACGAAAAATAAACTGAAAGCGTAACTCACACACGCGACACGACGGTGGACACGGCGACACGGCGACATGGTGCGAGCACAACGTGCACTCTATTCAACGTGATGTGGACAGCGCGGGAACTGAACACTAAACTAAATCAACAACAGAAATGTAGATACTAGACAAACAAAGGATTCTGCTCGTACAACTGCACACAAATTGTAAGCAGAATTTACATTGGAAGTAAGTACAGCTGGAACTATGGCGACATGGCGACATTAGTCGCTAAAGTGCAGATGTAGCCATCATTTGTTATCCAATAAATGATTCCTAACTTAACACTAATGTCTAAAAGCAACTTTTATATCAAAAACGGCAATTATACCATTTTTTATGTTAACGTAAATTAAATTAAAAAGTAAGTTAACACATTTTTTTATTAATTTTGTAGTTAAGTGTTACGTTACTTTCATACCCTGTTCGTTTATGCATACCACCGATGGTCAACATATTATTATAAAGTAAACAAATATTACAACATTTACTATGGTCGCGGTGACAAAGTCCACAACGTTATTAACGAAAGCTACAGTTATAGTGGTCGTTGGAAGACGACCAGGAAGGCGCAGCTCCAGCCGGCGACACTCTGTAACCAAGTTATAATGAAGTTGTTGTAACTTCCCGGCTGGTGCTCCACGTGTCGTTCATTTGGAAGCGTGACTCGTTTATCAATTCAAGTAATTAATTAATATTTCCAAAAAGTTACTTCACGTGTTGTTGCGTGAGAAAAATCGTGCAGTCACTCTATTAACAATTACATCGGGGGAGCGTTTTAACAAAACGCTTTAGCCTAAAAATCATCTACAGTCGATATCGTTCCTTCGTATTTAGTTAAAATCGACTTCGAAATGGTGCTCTCCAACTGAGCTCGTCTTAATAATACAAGCCTACACAGAAATATGTATTTCTATTTGATGTACATAATATTAGTCAGTTATACATAATAAACTATACACACATAAGAAATAACTATATCAGACAACTCGTGCACTACTCCTCGTCAACTGACTGCATGCATCATCCGCTAGCAATAAATGTTATTCACCAAATATCTTCCTTTAACGCCCATGGCCCGTGGCTCGGCGCTGCCAACGGAAGGCTGCCTCCGTCGCCGACGGCCACACGATCCGGTTTACCTCCTCTCCTCACTAAACACTTTATTTGTATAAACTTCCTCCTCTTTGCAGTCATCGGTTGTTTCCACGTCTCATTCGCCACTGGGTTATTATACTTCATTCATCCTTGTCGTTTATTCCATTCAAAAACTTTGAAGCATTCATAATGCAATTGCTTGAAATAATAGCTTAAAACTGCTTTTCATTTCTTGAACTGAACTTGTATTGTTAACTTTTGACTTTAGTTAAGTGACCCATTGGTTCTTTGCGACAAAATAAATGCTTTTCATCACATTTCCATTAGTTGCTACATAATTATACAAGTAAATACTAACAATCTTAGCAAAAAAAAAAAGAAATCCAGAAATAAGTAATGTATTTACGTGATCCATCAAATGTCCATATACTATACGTATGGCACCAAGAAAGATCAACGTGCATCATTGTCATGTCATTGATGTCAATTAGACATTTTACGTCGTAATCGTAAAACAACATGGAACAATGCTAAAAGAATGCTAACGAAATGCTACTGAGAACGACACATTCCCTGCAAAAGTTGATTATAGTTTATACAGGCTGTACAGTTAATGCATTATCTCGTAGCCGGAGTTAATAAAATGACTGGACGTGGCACGAAGGCATTTAAACTACGTGTCACCTTTAAATTGATTAATAAACGATAATAACGAACCGAAGTTTGAATCACAAGTGCACGGAACCGGATCTAGTAGATTGTAATACATGAACCGGTCGCGGGGAATGGTAGCGGAGCTGATAATGTAGGTTAGCGTAGCCCCACTATTATTACGTAGTCTTTTAAACTATTTTCAATCCAAAATTCTCGACTACAGACAAGAAATCTGATAGAGAATGGAGTCAAATAACAACAGGAGTAAAAAAATATACGAATAAAAGTGATTGCTGCTAACAGTTCGTGTTTGTTGGATAATTATATCTAGAAAGGCGCAGAATTAAATAAATAAATTCAAATCTTCGAAAACAATTCAGCTGAATTACAATTTTATAAAAAACACACATAAAGCTAAAATTATAGTTATATAAAAAATAAATATAAACTGGCTGCATTCAACTAACGATCTTTGTTAGATCGAACGAGGTACATCGAAAACAAACACCAGTAACATAATGACGGTAATATGAACAAAGAAAAGGGCAGCGTGTGTGTACATTTTTTGAATACATATACACAGTACTAAGACAAAGATTGGAGTGTGTCAGGTCGCAGCCGATAGAACCGATCGATATGGGTCCGGTGTGCAGTGCAAGTAACGACCGACATTCTAGGGCGAATGTTACGGGTAACGTTCTAAGAGGTATTCGGCTGTCCCAAATAAAAATGGAGTACCCAATAACAAAACTCAAATTAACTTTGGGACGAAATATTCGGTAGAGTTCATGAAATGAAGGTCGTTGGGGTCCAGGTATGTTACATACATACCTTTAACTAGTTCCATGATAAGGTTTTTTAAGAATATTTCATTCGAGGATAACAGAGGCTGTCGGTGAAAGAACTAAACTCAAAAAATTCAATTCGTATATTGAAAAATCAATAAACGACAAAATATATTTTTATTAGTATAAGTACTTAAATCGAGAGATGCAATATAAAAGGAGAATAGCATTTACTACAGAAGTGTAAGTGAGTGAGAGAAATCAGGCTGCGAAAACTTCCACTGACGCGATGTCACATGAAACAACGAAATACAGGATTTGGTATTCCATTTTCCAACGAACTTGCTTTCCCAAACCCCCAAAAGGCCCCACTCGGAGGGTCCGACATATGACCGTTCAGGAGAACAGGCGACGCTGACCACTCACCGTCTAGTGGCACGTCAGATAGTTTGTCCGCTAGTTGTTTTTAACAAGACTAGCCAGCTAAATCAATCTCGCTTCGTGTAATAATAACAAATATGTATAATAAGTTGTTGCACAGGTTGCACAGGTTGGTGGCGAGCAGAAACCTTGTCGGTGGAAGCCCTAGGTTGTTACAAGTACAATCCTCTTTATGTGGTCGCAGCAAGCCGACGCCAGCATCACGGCACTCGTTGTCATTTGCATGCTACTACATTTTTTATCATAAATGAAGGCACTGTCTGTGCGTCTCAGTGTAATGTACGTATTCAGGTTAATATTTGGCATGTACCTGTATCTAGATGAATAGAATGACAATAATATATTTATTAGTCAGTGTGGTCCAGATGTTTCAAATAAATTAGTTGCGATTCATATTTCAATTAATGATTGTATCGGATATTTGATTCCAACCGTCAGTTGACAATCTCTCGCGAGGACTAGGCTGTTTTAAATAAATCGGCAGATATCAATTTCTCGTTTGCATCATATTTTAAGGATGCTAAAAAGGTAATTATTTTAAAAGAGCACTGTATAACGTAGTTTTTACAAGAGTACGTTTTGTTTGCGAATAACAATAGCAACCTTTCAAATAAAGTAGCGAGCGGTCATTAAGAACATTGCTAATAGAGCTTCTAGCAACATTACCAACACGTGCCTCCTGTACACATATACTATTGTAGAAATATACTACACTTCTTTACAGTTTCTTTACTTATTAAAGAAATATTAATAACTTCCAAAACGAAACACGTTACATAATTTTTAATAGATCCAGGAACATTCTGGAATGTTGCGTTGAATATAATTAAAGAATACCAAACGCATTAGCACGAGATACACTAGGTACTTCAGACTCCGTAACTCTTAGTCGTAGGGTAGGTAATTAAGTATCCTTTTAGGAGTTACAAGAGCCGCAGTAGTATTTGTCGAGGAGTGTTCCCACTACACCCCACAGCTGACACGTCAAGGTGTGCCCACAGCAATGCTCCATCTAATTAATAATAAATAGTTCATAATGTAACAATTATGTCCCGTGTGGAACCATGGGACCTATAAATAATAAAGGCGTGTTATAAACTTTATTTTATGTAGTGTAAATTTGATTAAATCAACGTTAATTAAATTTACGTATGATATTTAAGTATGAAATTTACGTAATAAGCGTATGAGTAGACATAGAAATTAAATATTGGGAATATTAAAAAGCATCTTTGAATATAATTTATTATAGAATATTAAACAGGCTTTAAAAAATAATTACTCCGTTTATCAGACAGGCTCATCAAAATATATGGAAACGCATTCATTAACGTACTAAGGGCCCAAATGATGGAGAGATCCCCACAAATAATAAATTTTCCTGTTGGACTCCTGACCTCAAAAATTAAGTTCTACTGTTCACCAAACATAAAATGCTAAAACTGAACCAAAAGAGGAAGTTTAATTTCCCCTTGGTCGCGTCTGACGTCTAGCGTCCCTCGAACTCTCGCACGATACAATGAAACTCGCAAGCGGCAT
Organism: Asbolis capucinus; assembly: GCA_018249125.1. NCBI lineage: Eukaryota > Metazoa > Arthropoda > Insecta > Lepidoptera > Hesperiidae > Asbolis > Asbolis capucinus. Next base: position 6,841 of record DWJZ01000692.1, read on the forward strand.
CAAGCGCACTACGCCCGCACTCGGCACGTCACAGACATTCTCCGGCCGCCGCGCGAAGGGTCGCGATTTTCTCCAAGTGTTCTACAAACAAAGTGCCCTTACCCTTTTCCTAGCCATGACTACACACACAGACGGATAAACATCACTTCCGCCTACAAAATGTTACGCAACGTGCGTTCCGTCCGTCCGTCCGGCGCCGACGAAATTCTTATTCGTACTGGAGTCGGAGCGGGGTTGGACGGGGTGGCCAACCGCCCTATATTCATCATCGCGAAATCGTAACGACTCAACTACGTTCGCTCTACTCATTCAGTTTTCGACTCAAACACTATTGAATTAAAATCAGTTTCGCGTTACAGTTTCATGTGTATTTGGCGAGCGCCGCAGTCGGGATGCCACTGCGTTCGGCGGACATTCCGCCGCTAGGTCATTGAGCGTCACTTTCGACACCCTTGCCCTCGTTTAGACTACAGTAACGCTAAAAAAATTATGCATTTTCCGTAATTGATTGTGACGAATGCGGCAATGACGTCCGTGTCGATTCTGACATGTGGTCGATATGGCGGACCAAGACGAAGGACGGCAGGCCTACGATGTATATTAATAATGTAGCGCGAGTCCTTGAATATTATGGTGGTAAGCTTATGATGAACATGTACCGTCATTATTTGAATATGGTTTGAGTAAATTATAGTTATGTGCACATTCACGACGAATAGGTTGAACGAAACGTTCATAAAAGTATGTCATAACATTATGTGAGGAAATAAAAAAAACTTAGGGATAAGGTACAATTTAATCGCCATTCTATCGTATCAATGGTAAATCAATGAAATGGCCGAGGTTTTAAAGTTTCCGATTTTTAATCTGTGGAGCACACCTGTAACACGGCACAATACCAAATCAGCGGCTCGTCACCGGCCGCTAACGAGGATCCCGATTGGACGGCCCGGTGAGAGAGATTGCCAAAGTGTTTGTTATATCGCCATGAATATTCTGAATGTATAATGAGGCAGAGGATGCAATTATTGACTATGTCAAGCTATCGGTTATTACACCGACCTGGTGTCGCGGATCAAAATGGTGACTGATATTATTAATTCCACTCCCGAAGGCACTACCAAGTATGAACTCGGATGAATTACACTGGCACTGAGAATATTGTATTTAATTTGTTGGTCTGAGCATCCACCTATCACAGGGATTTTTGTCTTAATTTACTGGTTTGGTAATGTTAATGATAACTTGAGGTACATAATGATAATATTAAACGGTTTTATAGATTAAACAACTTAGGAATAGCTTGCAATTCTGGTTAGTATTATATCAGGAGTAAAATATGCACATATATATAATCGGGTTCGAGAAAATTATACAAAAAAGACCATGTAAGTCAGCTCTTTGAAATAAACAATCGATTAATGATGATTTGATTTTGGAAATAAATTTTCGTGTATATTTGGACGACATGAAGTTCGAAATAACTGTAGGTGAGGATGTTGCTACTAACTGAACACTAGTGGGGGGACGCAGTGTACAAGTCACGACGCTCACCTGGAGGCACGCCAGCGACCACAACCGCTTCTGGCCGACCGGTATACATGACTTCACCGCTACCATTTACAAAGGACTTCAACAAAATATCTCCTTAAAAATATTATTACAATATTTGATTGTTCAGTTTGGCCATCTTCGGATAAAGCATAAATGTTGTCACTTCTATTATCTCGATCCATCAAAGAGGAATATTTAACTTTGGTTTAACTGAAACGCCTGGACTTCTTTGTAGTAGATTTGTTTTTATTATTTAATTATCATTCAGTTCTGCTTGTTGTGAACTAACCTATCTTCTTGTAGAGACACTTTATAAAACCAAGTGTAACTCTACGAGTATCAACTATTTTTTAACACGAATTGTTGTATTGATATCTCACTTCTTCTAATTATCATTTACTACATTGAATTTTTTTACACACCCATTTTCAGAAATATCTAAGTTATTTAATTCCCACACATCACCAGCCGTGTACAGTCGCAAGCGATCACATCGCATCACTGATACAAATATAGAACCGCGAAAGATTACGATGCAATCTCTGCATGGCTTCTGATCGCCTGGTACGCACAGATCGAACTATTACAGTTCTATTACACGTTTACAATGTGCGACGTACAATTTTTGCGACGCAGTTTTATTATGAGGTCATTTTGATGGAGTTATTAATTTTCATCTCCACACTCTATAAATTGTATTTCCGGTATTCGTTTTCAACATAAACTAAATGTATCTAAAATCCTCAAGATTCAAATGTCATAAACTGCCATGCAATTATTTCAAGCAAGTGAAAGCATCAAAAATGTACTTAAGATTTTCATGCATAAACATATCACGCTACATATTACATCCGATTGTACAAATATTATAGATACCCATTTGTAAATCCTGTGTAAAATCATGCGAACAAACCCGACATCTGTAACTAATATACATATGTACAACATACGACAATACTGCAAGTAGGCTCACAGACGCAGGTGAACTCTGGTCGCATTGCATTGGCTTCGGGTACGGCTTCCGCAGTACCACACGACTCACCCGCTGATTACACGTGATTCGTCTTGTGCAGATTGGTTACAAGTTAGTCAAGAGGCGCTCCTAGCACCGCAGCTTGCATTGATAACGAGTAATCCAGCTAGTTGAGCAACACCGTGCACAAAAAAAAGGAGGCTGACGAACATTCCTGGCAAATTTCTGAAAGGTCATCTTTTTTGCATTCTTCTATGAAGAACATTTCTGAAGATTTGGGCCAGTTTTTTAACATACTAACAAACAAAAAATAACATAGTATTTGTTTCGTTTTGCAACTAGATAGTTATAAATATAAAAGTAATGAAAGAGGAAGGTGGCGACGGACGGTGCGTTGTTCGCTGTTTCATTTTAATAATTGAAACGTTCCATTTGATATTCTGCATCTGCTCATCTCGCTTCACTCCGCTAACTAAACATTCAAACGAATAACTCTTATTTTATCTTTTAATGGGCATTATGAGTATGCCTACGGGAGCTCTTTTTTGCGGATATTATCCCTAATATGGGGATCATGCGGTGTTTGTAGTGAGTGGTGATACAAGTCCAGCTGCTCGGTACTAGGCTGGCAGGTCTTCGAGTAGGGATTATATTATTAATATCATTATTATATTCGTAAAGTCCGTCTGGCTCAGTAGCGCCCTATTGCATGAGTCGACTAACCGAAGAGTCAACTAACTCTTGTTGCCACCGGCGACCGAATCAGGCGGCCGACTGCTCGTGCGTCGGGTTATCCCATAAAAAGGTCGACGCTAGGTTCTATCCGGCACAAACAATGAGCCATCCAATAGAGCCAGCCAATTCCCTCGTTTAATTTATAGTTCCGTGACAATCGGAAAAAATGTTAATTAGGCATGTACCATTGATATCGTCGCACGCAAAAACACACCTAACAACGGCGGACATACAGTATAAAGTGGACAAGCGAGTCCCGCCGATGGCTATTACATGGGTGCGTCATATGAGCAGAGTCAAGGCCGGCCTATAAAATACATTTGGAGAATTCGTTCCACTACTTTTGCCATGTGTGGAGCACGCGGGACAACGCCGCCCACTGCCGGGGCTTCATTAAAACATACACCACATTAATATGCTCTTATTTAGATTGCATGCTATACAATTTTACGACAGCTTTGTTCCTGCAAATCTAACAATTTACAATGATTTTTCTTGCAAATTTGACGGGTTCGTTTATTAACTCCATAATAAAAATATAAGTTATATATGTGATTCAAATACAAAACATTTGAAAGACACTGTTAACTTAACACTAATACTTACCCTGTATTTGTGACTGTGTTGGTCACCATCTGGTGTCGAACGAATGGTCACTGTGCTTACCTGTTGACAACGACAGTTTGTTAAATTAAAAGTTCATTCTATTTGAGGCATGGTAACATTGACAACATTGATAATAAATACAAACATATCTCTAATATGACACATCATTGTCAGTCTTTGCGTGCGTTTGTTCGCTGTCATCTGGATATATTACATAATTACATAAATACTATACCACTCAAAGACCTTAAGAAAGAACCTAAACACAGAAATCGATTCTGTGATTTGTTAATAACATGTAGGTGTTTAGATCAAGATTCTTTCGATCGAATAGCTCCGAATACTAAAACATCTTATATATACATATAATGTTACCGAACACGAACCTCACATTTAAATAAACAAGTGTATCAGAAGGTCGGAGGCGGAGCGGTGTGGGGGGCTTGGCATAGTGGCACTGTATGTTATTAAAAACTGAATAATAACAAGTGTTGTTTATATATACATATAAGGGTACCTTACCTACTAATTCTATAGAACGCCTACATTTTTCAGGCAAAAAGTTATCAAATAATCTCACTTGTTTAAAACTTGTTTCTGAAAGGGTGGGGAGTGAAGGGTGTGTAATGGAGGGAGCTACAGGTGAGTGAGAGTGGGGCAGTGTCGACGTTCTGACGGAACGCTGATCCTTTTTACCTTTTAACCGAACCTAACATAACCATTTGGATATTTTATACATTGTCCAATCGAGCCAGCCATACTAGTGATGCCAGCAATGCCAGCACTACCTACGAGCACATAGCTGCACAGATTGTTTAAACATTAGGTACGACTTCTATTATTAACATGAACGTGATTACATTATTTTAAACGTGGCACGTCACACACACACGTATACTTATAATATACGTATCTCATCTATAACAATTATAACCAACCTAGTTCTGTATCTGGTAGATATTTCACTAAATTGCTTAAGTGTAACTTTAATCTATATAAGTGTAACTTTAATCTATATACTGATGTTAGCGCAAATTAAAATCCAGTATTTGAGTACTAGAATAGAAAGTTACGTCAATAAAAAAATACCGACTAGAGCGCTGTGTGTCACGAAACGAAGCCAGAACAGGTACTAGCCTCTTAACACTACGATTAACTATTTATGTATTAATTTAACTACATTAAACTTAATAACAAATTGCACTCTCCATAATTATCTGATCCATGTGGAGTCGCAGCAATAATATTGTGCTTCCGGCCTAATGAAATTTAACAGCAAACTAATTGTGACTCATTCATCGTAACACAATATCATATTCATTCTTTTTTATAAACTAAATGTAGTGTAATTAAACGATCAAAGTAAATCGTGCCTAAAAGAGCGTCGCTGGCGTGGGGAGACCGTTGCGCTTTTTGTGTCTCGTTGGGAATTACTTCGATAATCGTTTAATTCCCATTCAATGGCCGCTGTTAAATTGTATGCTAGGAAGTTTAGAAAAAGCTATCGTTTTACGTAATACACATAAAAAACGAAATTTAAAATGATGTCGTGGGAATAAAAAAAAACAATGCTACATATAATTTATCTAAAAATAAATAATAACTTGTGGATCCTTATTATTTTTATTATATTAGAGCGAGTACAGTGTTAAACGAGACAAATTCGATAGAATTAGATTAAACATAATAGGACTATCACATAAATGAATCAACATGTTTACCTGTACTGAAGTTCTCGGGGAGACGGGAGAGACGGGTGTCCTGGCGGCGGCGGGCTCCGCGCGGTGCTCGGCGAGGACGCGGTGTTCGTGTTTCGTGCCCACCACCGAATTCTTCACCCTTTCCATTCTCGCTTGGATTGCCTTACGGGATATCACCTTCGTCTTCTCGTCCTTTGCACCACCGTCCGCCAGCTTCCTCATCAGCCGAGCGGTGGCAGCGACATTGTGCTGCTGAGTGTCTGAATTAGTTCTGGCTAGTCTAGTCGCCGCCCGGGGAGCGGGTGTAGTCGCTCCCGTGCTGCTCCTCGTTGTCTCGTTTCTGTTGAAAGGGACCACATCGTGTTCCGTGTCGGAATCCGCCGGCAAGTAGCCGCCGCCGCCAACCGAGGACACGCCAGTTCGCAAAAGATTCTCATGCTCGGCGTATCGAACTCTTTCGTCGACTTCCAGTGTACCGTTTTGCGCCCTTTCGAGCCCTCTCTCCATTTCACCAATTTGGCGCTCGAGTTTTCGTAGGACGTCATCTGAGGGAGGCGTAGGTCCATTGTCTTCGGCTGGTTCACTGGTTTGGAATGATTTCAAGTGTATAGGATGAGCGCGATTGATTTCGATACGTTTTGGTGCAATTCCCGATGTAGTTACTTCATACTGAGTACGCTGAGGCGTAGTTCTTTCCAACATAGCCAAAGACACTGGGGATGGTGGAGGACCGTTGACCACTGGTTGTCCATCAGGAACGGGCGATACTCTACTAGAGGGCGTGCGGAAACTTTTCGGCATAAAATCTTCGCGTGTCAGTTTCCTCTCCATCTTAGCAACTGAACATTATAGGTGAAGTCGCTAATAATACATCCGGCACTAGGTCTTTGATCTATTTAGTTACACTATTTCATCACAGTCACTAATATTATCACTTTTTAATTTTTTATGAGAATTCCATCACTTTAAAATAAAACTGTAAAGGAACTACCAATAAGTCAAAGAGCTAACATATTACGGATGAACAAAAACTACAACTAGGGCGCGAATAATGTCAGAGAATTTCACCGTAAAAGTATTAGCAAATTGTACGACAGTAGAAACTAATCAATGCCAATTCTGTAATACCTATGACATAACAAACAAACATACATACATTAGAAATGGCTAATTTTACGTGGATATCATTAGTCAGCCATTAGATTCTGAGATAACGGTTAACATCTAAAATTCTAGTGACGCAAGTTTTCTGTTACGAAGACACGATTGACCTGCTGAATATCTAAACTACATCATTGGGAAAATTCTGAGCGAAGTCTTTCATCATAAATTATTCTAATTGTAAGTACCAAAAAGAGTATTATTGAGGAAACAACGACCTTTTAAACAAAACCTTGAATCTATCCGGAACACAGATTAATACAAACAAAGAAATCGTTAGATAATCAACTGGAGAGGACTAAAGAAGCAGACGTTAGAGAAGAAAAAAACGAAACGGAATTAGAAAAATTTCGAGCGCAAAGTTCTCCACGGTTGAGTCATAGCGGTTGAGCGAGACGGCAGCGGCCGGTGCATCTGGAAAGAAAGAGACAAAACATGTTCGTTAGTTAAAAGGAACGCCTAGAACCGTTCACCGTGAGCCCAAAACATCAGCAGTACACAAAGCTGTCGCGCCGATACACCTGTCTGAGAGAGATCCGACACCACACTTGAATCAATACAACAACGTGATAACAATAAGCGGGACGACACAAGACACAATGGAACAACACCAAACAACACCGTCTTCGTTGCTTCAAATTTCATGTTATAACGACATTTTAAGGTTAATATCCGAATGATTAAAGTCGTCCAATACGAAAGTTTTTATCTTAACATTTGAAACAGTTCGCTTAACATAATTGGATCGGTTTAACACGTTGCCCTTTACGTAATACTTTCTCTGTCCGTGGCCTATGTTTGGTATCTTACGCTAATTTCGTATTGATTTCGTCTGATTTTTTTATAATAAAACACAATCTATAATGAAGAATTATTTATGAAAACCGTTATGTATATGCCAGTAAATAAATATGACGATAATATTAATAGTTCTTTACTACCTAAAAAAATGTTAAAAAGTATGATAAGTCATAAATCTTGTACAGATAAATTTAAATCCTTTAGTTTCTAGGCGTCCAAAGTAGTGAAAAGATATTTTAAAGAACTCAAACTTATGAATCATAACGAGCCGGCGATCGTACAGCAGTAGATATTGATAAAAAAAATAAAAGTCGATATCGTTTCGAAAGTTTCGCAACTGTCAAGCATACGACTTATCGTGGCATGCGGCCATGTTCAACCTTGATCCGAGCGGGAGTACTGACAGTGCAACAGATGGTGCAGCTACACGTGTGACTCACGGTGGTGCAGCTTCTAAGGCAGGTCTAGGGCGCTTGCCAACAACACTACACAATACACGTTACGTCACCACCGAGATTCACCGACTACCATCTAGTCATACATGAAGCGTTAGAGGGAGATACGTGAATTAAAGATAAAGAGACTGTTGAATTAAAGAAAGGATATTATTTTGAAAAAAATTGTTTTTAAATTACATTTAGTATGAGAACCCAATCAATTTGAAAGAATTGATCGGGCGGTAATCGAGTGTAGCGTGTGTACGTAAACTATCATTGATGTTTATCTATGAGATAGGAGCCGGCTTACTGCGCAGGATCACGTTGCAGCGGTGTGTTCACATGTTTAATGCCCAAACTTGTCACATTCCAATTATTCGTTCACATACAGCTAATTAGGAATAATTTCATGTCCATATCATTCATAATAGAAACTTTCTCTTCGTATTTCACATATACCACAGTTCATCATCGTTCCCATCATCAGCGCCATCGGATGTAAGTGGAACACTATTGGGATCAAAATCATTCTTAGTACAAGATCGCAATCTCAGGAATATTCTTGTCAGTATGGCCTTTAAAAATGTTCAAGCTGGAGTCTGTTTGGTTGGGTGAAGCCAGTTCACTGTGGCACACTCGTCGGTACGCCACAACGTGAGCACCTTCTGTACAAAAGCGATACTAGCGGAGCCAATAACACGAATGGAGATTAATATCCACTTTCATCTTGCCCCTGACAGCGTGTTCTCACTTTCACATCGGTTTGTTAGAAAACTAATAGCCAACACGTAATCATATGATTGGTTTTTATACAAAAGTTAAAAAGGCAGGTGAGAAGCGTGAACGGCTCGACGAGAGGTGCTGTACGCTAGACCCTTCTTTGACGTTGCACAAGGCCCTTGTATTGTTCTACATATATGTACATATGTAATTACAAGTTTCCTCCAACTTTTAACTTTATCATGTTAAAATTTTCCCATATTACATTAAATCTTCTAATATTAACACTTCGATAACTATGTACATTATTAATTACACAGATAAGTTGCAGTAGCCTTCCTGTTGCATGACGTCACAAGGTTGGTGTCAGATATTCTATAATATTAATACAGAGCGGATCGTTATTATACGATAAAAGTAGGATAGATATACAAAGTTAATCAGTTATAGTCAATGATCGGAATATGAAATAAAATGGAAGCCAATCGGTATATACAGGGTAGTGCAGTTACAGGTTATTAAAACAAAAGTATACTGCATCAAGGGTCTAAGCATTTGTCTAAAAGTTTACTTTCAAGGCGAAGTTTTGATGGTTACAGTGTAACCTAACCAAATTAATCAGAAGTAGTGAACGGCAAATGAAGTCGTTAAAACAGCATCATCTGTGCTGTGGAAGCACGGCCGGCTACCGCGACGCCGGTCGCGCGCACGCACCAAACAAACGATCGACAACACAAACTAATGTAAAGTGTTACCACACGAAGACACCTCACTCATTTTAATATGGAACGTTTAATTTGTTCGTCTATTTATATCGGCGGTTCGATCAGGTTCGCGGCTTGCGGCTAGCGGCTTGCGGCTCGCGTGATGCGTCGCGAGACTGGCGAGTTACGATCCGGCGGCGCGGAAACGGTATAGTAATATTTCACCACCAAGGACGACTTTTCCCCCTATACAACGCTGCTCATCTAGTCAAATATTAAAATCTCGCAGCGTTCATCGAACATCATTGTCAAGGTGCTCGGCGCGGTGCTCGGCGCGGTGCTCGGCGCGGTGCTCGGTGACGAAATGACCGCTTCGATCCCGCCTAGATTGAGTATACATCGTACTATTTAGCCAATATCTGCTGACCTTGGTACTGTATTGATGAGTATTGACTTTAACATGATGACGAGCTTTCAACCCTAATTTCCTAACACAAAATCTAGTCACATACATCAGAACATGCCCGGTCAGAATATTTTCTTTAACCCGTATGTGACATAAGGTGTACACACATTGCACAAATATGGACAGATATATTATATATAGTAAAATTGTAATAAATCGTATTGTTCGGCCACACCGATCGAGCGGCTCGAATATCAGACGACATAATAACTGTCGGTAACGCAACCCCATCATTAACGACACTGCGATAGGGTTCAATATCGGAGCACCGACCAGCCGCCTCTGCCTCGCCACTTGTAACCACCACCGCCATCCAGTTAACGTGGCTCCTATCTCGTCTGTTACAGATGTCATTGTCGTTCACTCGAGCGCTGACAGTAAATATTGGTCAAAGAAAACATCGGTTACAGCGGATAACTTAAACCCTATACTGCTGTCATAAGGATTGTATTCGGTTATGTAAATAGCTGAGGACAAACCGCAGGCTTCCGCCATACTGGAGGTATCTCCTTGCACAGAATATTGCGTTAAAGTGATATGTTCGACGGTACGTTCTGCCAATATTATATCGGATATATGATTTAGTTTATGGTTTATGTACGAAATCACGTATTTCTTGCTACAATAAATTGAATAAAAGGGATATTTGCTTTCCTCAGTTTTTAAAGCTGAGCCATTTAGGAGAGTTTTAAAATGAAGAATGGTTAAGTATTAATTGACTCACATCAAGCGACTCCTTTAACAAATGAGCAAGCATCTCTATCCTGGATATTATTACACATTACTCCCAAAAAGATTATGTCCTTGGGTAAACGATGAAATTTTCTTCTATATTAATGAAGTATTCATTTTGTACGGAGTTGTAATTTATATTAGATCTGCTGTAGTTCGGAAAACGCGAAAAAATATTTAAACTGAGGTTTTTACTAATGATCACCCAATATGGTAACTCTGTCTAGTTAATAACAGCTGTCATGACATTAATGACACGGAAAGAGGCCGTCCATCAAGTCAGCTTGATCATCGAGCAACGTTCGGACAACCTGCCTGGATACATCTTCTGCACTGCGTTTAATTTCGAGAGAAAACAAAATTATTTATTATAATCTCGTTGCAGAGCTTATTTATATTGAGAAGATCCACGTAGAATGCGGTAACTCTGGCCTACGTGTTGCGCCAACGGTCGCCGGCCGACCCCAGACCAGCTAGCTGTCAGTGTCACCGCACTGACATAGTGACCGTTTACTACCGTTTGAACAGTACGATTTCGAACCTCGCTTTTCGCGCCTCTCGCATGTCATTCGTACCCAAACTTGGATAAAAGTTATTTTGACATCGGCACGAGACAGAAAGAGAGAAAGACGTCAAGGGAATAAACAATTAGGGTTAAAGTTCTCGAAACACATTTGATATCAAACAGTTTTGATAGCGTAATGATATTCGTAATCACAGAGCATAATTCAAAGCTTACTAACAATTAAAGAGAAAAAGTCCAACGGGACCTGCCAGAGATTCCCGGGAAAGATGAATGTTGTAATTTTGTATCCACGCAAATTAACTCACATTACAATGAACATGTCTCACTCTTGTAATATGTTCTATAAAAGACACCGTTACACGATTTCTGTTACATAGACAAAACTCGGAGGGTTAAAAATGCAAAGTGGTATACTTCGCTTAAAACCTCCTTAATAATGAGAGAATAGAACTTGGTATGCAGATCTACTGCATTCATAATCTAGTTAAATTCCATACAACCTCGATGCGGCTACCAATGTTTTCGGGAAATAGTTGCGCGGTCCGAAGCGTATAAAGGCAATCATACTTCCTACCGGCAGTGCCCAGCTGTGCTGTGCTGTGCTGTACACAACTGATGAATTCATTTTGCATATTAAAACAACGTGAGTAAAAAAAACCTGTCAGAATTACTTTACTCAAATAAAACGTACACAACTCGGTAAGGATTCCACATGTAAGTTAGAGTATCAATTCCCGGACAACGCAGATATTTTATGTAACAGATAAATATTTGTTCTCTGATGTTAGTTGTGTTAGAGATTAGGAACAGTATCACAGAACAGCTCGACACGTGCAAACAGCAAACAGTAATGATGGCGACTCGCCAGCAGTGAGCCCGGCGCTCGTTACCTACCTCCATTTAAAGCGGCCATTTTGCGTTACGAACAAGGTGGGATGTTTTTTGCGGGCAACCGAAAGACCTGTTTTGTTCTGAGGCTTTTTTTTGTAAAAAGCTCGTCTCGCTGCTCGCCGCCCCTTTATCGAACCCGCACAACCTAGCGGATCAGGATGCGGTCTTATTTGGAGCAACCGATACGCTTTTGTGATGGATAATTGAAACTTCCTGTATACCTAGTGAAATGTAATGTGCCTATGTCAAAATAACAAAATACATTTTCATCGTAACCAATATAATTTTTCATAGTAATCCCACTCATTAAACTAAGTGAACGGATACTTGTAATTTAAAAGATACTTGTAAATGTATCAATCCGAATATTGTTTAATTCGCGTATGTATTGAATACAAGGAATAGTCACGTAGCGGTGAGGTGGTGAGTCACCGTGACGATTCGCACGCGGTCATTAATGTGTAAGCGACGACCGGCCGGCGATCGGTATCCCGGTATCCCTGTATTACAACGATACGAGATTCGAATCGCGCACGCACAACGCACACAGTGCGGTCTCGCAGCTCGGCGGACTGTCGCTTGCCTTACCGTCCTACGAGTATATGAGTTAGCGTATTACACGTTTCGTTCTCCAACGCTCTTCTTGTTGGCTTTAGTCTCTGTAAGAGTACTAGCACGGTAACACTCGTGGCAAAACTTTTCAAAAGGCAAAAACTGTATCAAAAGAAACGTGAACATAGGACGAAATTGCGTATTCAACTTTCAAAGTGATGTCATTTTCACGAAATACTAACTCTATTAACCCTGCAAACGAACGGAGGCAGCAAAGTGGCTCCAAATCGCTGCCCGTTCACCGAGCACGACAAAAGGCTGCGCGCGCGGCGAGGCATGACTCACTGACTATCTGCATTCGTCACTCTCTAACTAGACCTCTCGCTCCCACAGCACAGGCTTTATATTACAACCTTCGGATACAAAGAAAAGATAGCATTTTTAAGAACGACTATGGATTAAAGTATAGAGAATGGAAATAATTATGCATTATTTTATTTATTTATTTAACCTTTATTGACAAATGGGGAGCTTAATACATCGAAGGTTTTAATAGAAAACGTGCCAATTTATTCTGTCAAACCTGTCTCCAAGTCGACTTTGCCAAAACGTGCTTGCCATATCTCAAATAAAATAGATTGTGATTACTCATTAAATCACTAAAAACATCGATACACTTCATACGAACATGCTGTTAGCTGTTCATTTGCAACTTCCTCACGATCTATAAATAACATTAAGTAAAGCCGAGACAAGGTCATTCATTACACACATTTTTTGCAAATGTCACTCACTGATATGAAACTTGAGATAATGCAATGTCAGCCCGTGGAGCCAGCGGTTTTCAGCTCAAGATATTAATTTCATCAAAATATTTGGAATAAATAAATTCGATAGGTAGTTATTTTAATGAGTGGAGTAGCAAGTTATTAAGACGTTAATGAGTGTCAACAGTGACGTGTTTAGCCCACTGCGGGGACCACACCGCTGGACCCGCCGTGTAGCGAGTGATGGGGTCACTTGCGCCTCGTATATTTTTAGAAGCCATTACATTTCTGGGGCGCGCCATCTCATTAAGTATATTATATATTTAGCAGTGTTTAGTAGATATTTGGGGTAATCATTAATTTCCCATGTCGTTTGCAGGTCAACTCTTTTAAATTGCTTAATGTTGCCCACTTATTTAATTACGTTAGCGAAAAAAATCATGCCACTTACAATAAAATGGAAGATAATACTTTTATCACTGATAAAAAAAACGCTAACAGTGATTACATCTAATTTTCGTATATCAAGATAATGTTCATAATTATATACGGTTGCAAAAACTGCCGTGAGAAATGTTTCAACGAATGGACATTCATCAACATAGTAATTGTATTATATAATATTTAATTGGTTCGTTGCTTCACTGACTCAAATATCAATACCTCCAGTCGACGACGATCAATTGCTCCTTATTAATGCAGCTTCGTTCAAACGATACTTTACCATATCTCGCCACGAATCGAAAGTTGTAATATTACACATTATAAAAATTTCAAATTAGTAATTATTTCGAATTTTAATACAACCTTAAAATAAGAGAGCACCTAAGTTGACATGACCCCCAACCCAACGCTCAACAACGGTCCTGTAAGATAAAATACATAGCGAAACCACAGCGATTATAACGCGGATTCTCTTACCATAAAGCAAAAAGGGCGATATCCTAAATGAAAACAAAAGCAGGGAGTGAACCAAGTCGAGGCGAGGGACTGGCTCGACGGCGCGACGTCCACCTCTCTTCACAATTTTGTCCGTGACTTGGCATCATTTAGCCCACAACAAGGGCCCGACGGTTAACGATACGATCAAATGCCAAATGAGCGATTTGCTAGAGATGAATGAAATAAGATGCACGGGGACGGGAGAGACAGCAAAGATTACCTAAAGCAAAACAAATGAAGCTTATTATTATCGAATGAGTCAATCAAATCAAACTTCTATAACGTCCACATTCCAAATCTAGTTACATTAAACCGATATGAAATATTTATAATGTCAATATAAAAAGTCTTTTTTCCTTTATGTAACAATGGTTCTGATGTTCTTGTGCAATAATGTCGTTATATTACTGAACGAGCTGTATGCGCTATGGGCATGGCTGGGAGTCGACGCGGGGACAAATATTTCCAATAGGTAAAGAATCGCTGTAATGTCAAATATAAACTTGTTTAAGGCGAGAGAAAAACGTATCCTAATATATAAATTGGTGTGCTTAGATAAAAGGAAAAAGCATTAAAAAATCCAAAATAAAGTAAGAGTCAAGAAAAAAAGTGTTTCAATGAAACGGTTCTCACGAGGTAACGCAGTGTGGGAGGAAACGGACGCCTGCGCGCTGCGGTGAAAGTTGACGACAGTGTTTTAGCTGCCGAACTAGTGTCGCCCGCTGTTTTGGGAAACAACCATATATGGCGTAATGTTTGCTGAGCCTCAACGATGCACACTACACCACGCAGTCGTGCACACTCCCCACTCATTCTGGAATGTTGACCGAAGGGAAACTTTTGGATTGAATCCTCAACTACAACAGACTGTACAAACCTGCCAAGACACATCTTACCCCTTAAAGAACAAATTCTGTATCTATTTTGACACTATCAGACACCATCAAAATGTATGGCAATGACAATTCATACTTAATAACTTAAATGTTTTCATACAATCAGCTAGTATCTTAAACAGTATTTCGTACAACAAAATTGCGCAATGATTGCAGACGGAACATATTGTTAGTTGTGGTCCATGATGTAGCTCAATTCTCATGTTCATACCTACAGCGCCACACCATTACCCCACGTGCGCCACAACCGTGCCCTACACTGCATGCAAGTTTAGTAACAACAACGGACAGAACGTAACATACTCAGCCAATCTCCTAATATACGTATTATAATAAACTTGTATAACTTATATACCTTTATATAGGGATGGGATTTTAAAATTCAGGCCAGTGTCATGTGAAACATGAAATTTTAAATACAAATGAGGGTACATCCTCCCAAAATAGGATGATGTAAATGTATTCATCAAAGTTTTTAAATATTGCATGAGGTACTTAAAATTTACAGTGATGTCGAAAAAATTTTGTTATACCATATAAGTACGTATTGCAATTCCAAAACTATGAAAAACGGTAATATATTGACAATGGGCCATCGTATTTTTGTTTCAGCACAATACCTATAAATGAGTGAGAGATCGATGCAAAACAAAGTGATGTGCCTTTTATAAAGTAAAACTTTACGAAACACTCGAAGCCGCGTGGGAGTTCGCGATGTGGGCTGTAACAGGAGCCTCGACGATCCAACACGAGCCTCTCCACTGATAAAACGGTTCGAAGAAGAGCATAGTCCTTTCAAAGCCGTGTACTGCAGTATAGTATGAGTGTAGTGCGGCTACTGCTACTGCTACTGGAGCCGGGGTCAGAACCCACTGACGACGCCCAACGACACGCCGTTGGTATAACTTATGTTACAAATTTATAAACAGTGTTATCACAAAGTATTGTGCTGCTTCATTAGCTTAGTGTGAAACATAAAACCTGCAATATCGACAAGCTCAATAAAAGGATGTACGTAATTTAAAAGACTTAACAATGAGGACACAACGAATATGATCTATAGAAAACAAAAGTCAACATGAACTTTTAACACTTTGAACTTTAACTAATAACTGTTATAACCACTCTCTACTCCTATTAACTAAAAACTTATAACAGGATTAATAAACAATTATTAATGAAGTGTGCCAACTTTAGATGCCAAATTCCAAACCAATTAATCTGTCTTTAGCAGAATTTGGTAATGACGAGTTTATAAAGTTCCGATCACGATATTCACGATCTATAAAAATAATTAAAGCAAATACAAATATACGTTCAGACCGTTTATCGACCAAACTAGCTCGAGTACACGTGGAGGTAGTAATTACTCATACAAACATTCATCGTAGGTGTACAACGGGCACACTTGGGTTATTAAAATATAGACTTGTAAAACCTTTATAGTTCCATTTTAAAAAATATTGTACATTTAACACGTCACTGTACGGGATATAAATAAATCGTAATGCAAATTTTCATACTGATTAAGAATGAATATAGCCATTGATAAAAACAAAAAACTAGATAGGTCTACTCACATCATAATTAAATAGAAAGCTAGACTCGTGACTCGTCTAAACCGGTTCACGAGGAAATTCTAACACGTGACACATGTTGGCTGGCTCGTGTCTGTAGTCCGACTGCATCATACAATAACACAAGTGCGTGCGCTTAGAAAACAACACTAAATAGTATTATTAATTGAGAAAAAAAAAGATTCCTTTTTCAAAATGAAGTCAGACACGAACAGTTAAAAAACTAGATGTATTTATTGCGCATATTAGTGCGAGTAGTTTACGGACGGCATGGCGAAATTACTCTCGGAAACATAACGGTGGCGACCGTAGGAGTAACGGTCTATCGTCATGTGGTAGATTCAATGTGTTCAATTCTAGTTTAACCTCGAATGGATCACTACATTTTGAATATCAATTATAAACTTATTTGATTGTCGATATGATTTATTGAAAAGATGGAGTAATGTGAAGGTAGAATACAAAATATTGTACATGAGTGAAGCACTGGAATTGGTTGACAAACGTCTATTAGATTAGTATCAGAAGATTCTGTTTGGTAACATTGCAGCCTTACGGGGTAAATACATTGAAATTGTAGAATAAAAAAAAACGAAGTTAACGTTCGAAAGGCAAACTACATCTTGTTGAATACATTATACTGGAGGAGGAGGCTAATATAAGTTAAGTCCGAGATAACTGGCACGTGGTAAATGGACAATCACTACGGAGACAAAGTTCATACTTCCTTTCCTTTTTTAATGCACGCGAATGATTTATTTATTTCACGCCACGATACTACGGGAGAAAGCTTTAAATTTTCCAATTCAATTTGAATTTCGGACACTGTAAATATATTAAAATATCAATCTGGGACCTTAACGTAATAAATCAACGTGTATTGTTGTATTCAACAATATCAGTACTCTAGAAAGTCCGCTGAAATTAGATTGTAAATCTAATACGAGAGAATCGATAAAAATCATAGAAGCTCTTTATTATTGATGGTGCGTAATTAACGGAACGGAAATTATCGTACTCTATTTTAAAATAAACTTTTGTTAATGAAACCAATCATACCATTTTGTCGTCATTATAAAGTAATGTATTTATTAAAATTATGAAACGGACTATTGACTATTATAGGAAAGGTTTTAAATGTCCACGCGAAACATTCATCACTGGCGTTGGTATTAAAACACAAAACCCACTAATAGTTTCGCTGGAAGCAAATTACATAAGAGCAAATGGGTGAACCGTCATAAAGTATGCCGTGCCGCCCACCGAAACATTAAAATTATTCCATTAGTGCTACACGTGGGTAGATGCGAAGGCATACAAGTGTTCGCTAACTTACGGTTCAACTCAGACCCTCTATTTAGTTCAATGGTATATTTACTTTAACAAATACGCTTAAGCCTTATGTACCAAAATAAACTTAGTATCTTAACTAACAAAATGATACAACACATTCCATCGCTAATTCAAAAATTATTATATATTTTAGTATTTCATATTATTTTGACACATTTAAGTAGTCTCGTCAGCGTAGGATCAAGTTCATTGTTATTATTTAAATTTACAAACGTACGTTAAAATACTACAAAAATGAAACATGTTAAGAAGTTAAACAAAAAATATACAAGAAGAATACATATACACTTTACGCTTTAAGCAATGTGACACGAAAGAAATTCATATTCATGAGCAAATGAACTTATAAGAGAAAAAATGTATCACCAATAGTACAAATGAAAAACATAGTAAAATGCCTAAACAACCCACGTTGTTGTTTAAACTAGAAGAGAAATCGAGTTACTTATGATGAAATATAAGAAGCCGGTAGAGAAGAAAGTATCCACGGTCTCTCTTCCGCACTAAAAATATCTGAATAGAAAGAGAGGAAGGTATAGCGCTGCCGATAATTGACTTGTCGATGACCGGAACCCATACTATAAAACTTTCAACATTTAACATGATCTTGAATTAGAAGTGAAAGTCATTTGATACAACATACTCATTGTTACTAATGTAGTAACTGCTCTTCGGAAGATAATATTAATATTATCCAAATGTAGCCCGAGAATACCAGAAGAAAAGCTATATTTTATGAACCTGTTGCGTGCAGCCAACTATCATATTAATAGATTGTAAAATTAAACAAATACAACACTCGAGGTGTGCGGACGTCTCGTGCGCTCGCTCTCTCGTGTACCCTTTAAGGAAATATTCTGCTTCACAAGGCATTCTTGTGTTAAGTTGTATCAGTGCTGTCAGTTAGTTCAGTCAGTTTAGTGTTGTGGTGTGTGTGTCGCAATGGACCCGGCAATGTCGGGCCCGAGGCTAGCGCACTTCCTCGAGCACGTGGGAAAGAATACAGGTCAGTCTTTTAACACTAACTCCATTGTTTCTTCTTATTTCATGTCTGTGTCACTGCCTCTCTCAGCCCGTCAAACCAGGGGCCCCGTGCCTCCGCTGCCTCAGCACCCTCTGCCGCCTCACGGCCTCCACTTGACGACGAGTCGGACTCTCAGTCAATCATCAGCAACATATCCTCCCGCAAAAGGACACACCAGTCTGACTCAGACGACACAATAAAGGACGGACAGACCGACAATGACGACGAGTTCCAGCTCGTGACGCGCAAAAAGCGCAAACCTAAAAAAACGGAGCCCGCTAATATGCAGACCGACTTCCCTGCAAGACAGGTCGCCCCCAAACCAAAACCGGTTTCTAAAACCGCCCCCGGCCCACCTGGCTCTAAGAAGCCACCACCCATCTTCCTACATAACAAAGACTCGTGGAACGCGGCCCGAGCACTCAGCTTCGAAAGCAAATCTACTTCCAAGTGGCGTCCAATGAAAAGGACAAAATTCGAATTCATCTCTCTAGCAAGGAGGATTTCAAAAATTTCACGCGGTTATTAAGCCTAAAAAAAATCGAATACCACACCTATGCCTTGGTCGAAGACCTAAAAATTCGCGCAGTCCTGCGAAATATTCCTAAAGCTAAAGACATTTTCAAGGGGACGCTCACAATCTGTGGGCTCTCCTCTATCAGGGCCGAGCCTCCTCATAAGAGAGGCTTCCCATGCCAGTGCCACCGCTGCCAGATGTATGGGCACGCGGAGGCCAAACTGCACGGCTCCTTCCAGGTGCGTAAAGTGCCTTATTCCGCACCTCACTAAATAGTGCCCCCGCCCCAGATACATCCTGGACCCCCACCGTGTGTCCTTTGTGGAAAAACCAGCCACACGGCCAAATAAAGCGGCTGCCCCCGCGCACTACTGCCACGACCAAACCATCCAATAAGGTCGCCAACAAAACAGGCGCAAGAATAGCGCCCCCTCCCTTGACGGAGGCCCACTTCCCTCAACTGAGGAAAACTCCAGCTCCCTCAGGGCCACCGCGTGCTCCTACGAACCCGTGGAACAAAAATGCTCCTCAGAAGCAACCCAAATCAGCTCCAAAGCTAAAAGGTGCATCCTCCTTGGCCGAGGACCACAAATGCGTGTTTGAAACCGCAAGTAAAATTAATATCGATGAAATATCGATACTGGCCTGCAAAATAAGAGCTGCCAACTCGCCTCTGGAGCGAGTGCTTGCACTCGCCGAACACAAAAACCTTCTGCGCTCGTTGTAATAACATGCACGCAGCAGCGCAACCATCCACTCCCCATTCTTCTACTGGCCGACAGGAACCCAAAAGAATTTCGCTATCTCATTTAACGCTCACAACCTGAGAACTAACATTCTTGAACTTAAACAATTTGTTCGCGATAGGAACGTTGACCTATCAAGAAACCCATCTGCTACCTCATCAGAAAAGCGGTTTTACATTATCCAAGTACTCTCTCGTACGAAATGACAGAACCGACGGCCGGAAGGGCGGAGGTACTGCCATCTACTACAGGAGATCCTTACACTGTACTCCTATTGATACGCCTGCACTAATCAACCTGGAAGCCACCGCACGTAGACTAGTCATGACAGGTCACCCGTCCCTGATCATAGTCTCAGTCTACAATCCCTGCAAGCCAAAACTCCAAAGCGACATAGAGTCCCTCCTGTCGCTTGGAGACTCTGTTTTATTATTTGGAGATTTCAACTCCAAGAACTCCGAATGGAAGTGCCGGAAGAACAACTCCAACGGCGTCAAATTAAATTGCGCCTCCCCTCTCCAAGCTAGGTCGCTTCCGATGAACTTCATACTTCATTCTCTGTGTACATAATTTTCTAACGATTTCCCAGATGACACAAGGACATTAAAAATACACCTGTTTGACGTTACATTAAAAAAATACGCATTAATAATATAAATACTACTGGGAAGTTACTGAGCACTTTAAAAACAAGTCAGCATACAGACTGCTGCTCCCGCTGTCCCTACCAACACTGCGAGGTGATATTAACAACAGGGATGTTATGGAGCTCCATAACCGTATCAGTTAGTTTCAGATACATTTGTTATTTCTAGTCAAAGCATAACATCATTAATGACTTTTTTAACTTCCGGGCAGGTATATCCGTGACCGAAACTATCCGAAACCAATGGATGATCCGAAATAGTTACATATCCATAATTTATATTACAACACAACAATAGTCACAACTAAATAATATAAAACTAAACTAAACAACATGAAATAACGTCCATTATTGTGACTCAATCATTTTCAATAACCCATAATATTAACAAGACGATCACACAACATTTTGTATTTCAATTACAGTTTGCTGTGTCACAGGTACTCACGATACACCCGTGACGTTAATAGTCATACAATGTGCAGTTGTTTTTCTCATCTATAGAATTACATTAAAAGTTGATGTTTTAGTTATTTTTACAAATCCCTTGTATTGTAATATTGAGTAGTAGTCACAGTCCAAGATATGGTTGTGTTCAACAGGTGTGCGACTGTTCTATAACAACACGGTGACATTATCATACACTTTGTCAGGTTATAATAATTTGTGAGATGAGGAAAACAGACGCGAGGGCAATTTATAGTACAATAATAAAATGACAACAGCCTACAACAGGGATCGGCAACCTTTTCTTATACGAAAGTCGCAAGAGTTACAAGGATATTTGTGCGGGTCATGTTCAATATGACATCATCGGGAGGATCACAAGAAACCGCAAGATTAAAAGATTGCTGAGAAGTTTCTTCTCCTCAATCACGCACCTTTACGAATCAGAAGTGTATTACTTAATAGATATGTCAATAAACGAAATTTTGATTTGATTTACAACTAGGATTTTAGTGGGCAGCATTGTAATAGCACACGGGCAGCGGGTTGCCGACCCCTCGCCTCGTACAATAACAGAACATACTGTGTCAAAACTACGATAGACAACAGACTATACATACAGCATATTTATATTTAGCTTCGTCTATAACGAGACGCGACGTGCAGTATCGGCGCCAGCAGTCACTCTCCTCGCGTCAGTCTGCGTCTGTATCAACAGTGTGTGCGCGA